>PVJA010037525.1:0-20337 GCA_004027025.1 Myocastor coypus | reverse complement strand
TCCAAGCACTGGGATTATAGGTATATGCCACCAGTGTCATAGTCTCAGTGTGTTCCTGGGGCAGGGCTGGGAGGGCAGGCTGGGGATCGAACCCCTCGCCCCTACACCTGCCCCTTAATCTGCTCAGCTTTTTGTCTTTTTTGAGACGGGATGTCTCTGTTCATTTCAGGATAATTTTGAATTTAACACAGTCATTCTTCCTCAGCCCCTTGACACATCTTATATTGCATTGTTTTACTTATGAGAAAGGATATGCATGTATCCCTATGTATCTTGTCCCTTTGTATTCTTTTTTCTCCCAGACTGCCTGTGTACATCCATTCCATATTTTTCTGTTGGACTGTCCCACCTGTTCTTTTGACCCAATAAGGGTTTTTTTTTTTTTTCCTTTGGTTTTGGTTTTTTGTTTATTTTAATTTTAGGGAAGGGTCTACAAGGTGTTTAGGGTCTCACTATTAGATTGGACTCCTAGTGATCCACTTGTTTATAGCCTCCCGAGATCTGGGATTACAGGCATGTACCACCATTCGCAGTTTCAACTGCCTTCTCAGCACACCCCGGGGGCAGGGCAGGCACGTCAGGTCCTGGGATTGAACCCCAGCTCCTGTGCCTGCTTGCAGGTGCTTTAATCTGCTGTGCTATTAGGCCAGCCCCTTGACCTAGAGTTGATGCCATACTTTTTCATTTATTATTTCAAGGAGGCTGAGGGATGCTCATTCATTCACATACTGGTGAAGGGATTCAGTGCAGCCCATGTCTAATTGCGGTTCCTTATCGCAGGAGCTTGCTGTAATTAAAAAGTTCTTGATAGAAAGACAGACATACCTGCTAAGAGTATGCCCATGTTATCAGTATTTTTGTGTAACAAACAACCGAGATTGCACTATCTTAAATCCATATTCACTTATTTAGATCCTGATTCCTTGAGTCAGTGACTTGGGATTGTCACAAATGTACAGTTCTGCGCTTAGTTGGGCACAGGCACTTTTTTGTTTCTGGTGCCACTTGCCTAAGGGTTTCAGCTCTGGATGTTGTCTGACTGTAGGCTTGGTCATTGTAGGTGACTTGACCACTGTTTCACCATCCTACAGGTTAGCGGCCTGGGCTTGTCCAAAGAGACTGGAAAAGATTCCAACTGAGAACAAGTGGAAATGTGTAGCATCTCTGGAGAGGTCTTGCGACTTCTCATTCTATTAGTCAACTGAGTCACAAAACTTTTCCCGCATCATAAGGAAATGGACCTTGTCTTCTGTAATCAAAATGCAAAGAATGCAAATTCAAGGAGTAGTTGTAGAACTGGATCTATTTTCACAACATACCTGTTCATGTCCTTCATATTTTGGATGCAAGGTCGAATAAGAGAACTCAAGGAATTTTGACCAAATGTCTAAAATGTAGTCATCATTTTTACCTTAGGAAAATTTACGCAAAATTTACAGCAAGGAGCAATAACTTTCAGCTTTGGTTATGTAACGTGATCTAAATTATTTCACAACTGTAAGTGCCTGTATCACCTCTAAATCAAAAATTTGCACAAGACGGGCCCGGCAGGATTGCTCAGTGGTCTAAAGCGCCTGCAGGTGGCTGCAGGGACCGCGGTTCGATCCTCGGCATCACATGCTACACCAGACCTGCCCTCGGGGCGGACTGAGTCGGCCATAAAAATAAATAAACCAACAAATAAAAGTTCTGAAACAAGAAAAATAAAATTAAATTAAATTAAAAAAAATTTGCACAAGAATGAATACTGTCTGATTTAAATACTAGTTTCCTTTAATTTATAAGATGCATGGATCATACAGGGCTCTGACATATTGCAATAACAATCAGAGCTTTTTTGTTTAAAGCAATAGAATTTTCAACTTCTGAGCATTTTGTTTGTAATACTTTACACATGATAGTTATTGTCTTAATGTATTTTTAATGACGTTAATTGTTGAGTCTGTAGGAAGGATTAAGGAGAAAAAGTTAGAAGGCAGAGCTTAACCCAAAGACAAAGCAAAGAATAGTTTGCTTCATGTCAAAGAAACTTAGGGTACCAAAGACAGTCTGCTTTAAGGAAAATTCTCAAATAGAATCAACAAGGCCCATCATTTCTCAGGTGGCCCTGGAGTTATCAGCCTCCTTGCATTTCATCTAGCAGGTGAGGAGTGAGGAAATCATCCATGTACTTTGCAGGAAGAGAAAATAGGCAGTTGACATGGTATTTCTCTTCTTGGGACGCTTTTCTGGGCCTGCCTTCCGAATAGACCTTTGAAAGCCCACAACTTGTTACCCTAGTTTACTTACAAACAATAAGACACATCTTGCCTTCTTTAGTTAGAACTCTCTTGCTAATTATTTAAAAATTTCTAGTTGAACATTATTGTCACCTTCAGACAAGGGAGTGGTGATTAGTGTTTACGTAGATTATAATAAATTCATTGGCCTTGTCATCTCTTAGAATTATGAACCCTTCTCCTAAAATTTCAGTGGCTTGAATATTTGAGTTTTTATTTAATGATTATCATTTGTGATCCTGTAACTGTGGTAACTCTTACAAATTCTGCAGTAAATTAGCATCTATAATTACAATGGAATAATTCTTTGTCACGTTGTGAATCTTATTGTAAAGGTAATCATGAATCTTGTTTTCTTATTTATTTCAAATAAGGTGTCATTATTTTGCTCAGACTGATCCAGAACTGTTGAGCCCAAGGGACTGCTGCAGCCTTCCCAGTGGTTAGGACTATGTCCTCGGGCCACTGTGCTTAGTTATGTGTGAAACATCTTATATCTTAGGATGAATAATTCATAGCTGTATATGTCTGAGATTTTTTTTTTAATTTTCAAAATATTTTAAGTCATTATCAAGTTGTAAGATCACACTTATTATTTCACCACTTATCAGGAAACTTAGAAATTATTTATTTCTCTAGTGAGAAAACAAAGCTCAGAAGATTGAGATGCATAATCCACATATACAGTCATAAAACAAAACAAAAACCTATGCCTCTTTCTATCCAACATCTTCATTTTAAAAAAAAAAAAAAACTTGTAGTGTGATCCCCAGCACCACATGCCTTGCTGACCCTGCGCTTGGCTACACACAGCCAGCCACCAAGAATGGGCACTGTGGCAAATGCCTGTCAACCCAGCACTGGGGAGGCTGAAAACAGGAGGATCACTAGGAGTCTGAGCTGTGTAGCGAGACCTTGTGCCAAGTGTATTAAAAAATGAAAGTTTTAAAGTATTCAAATTAATGACCTCATAAAAGAATATTTAAAAAAAAATCAACCAGTGCAGTATGCTATGTTAATCAGTTTGTGTCTCTCAAAAAGTTAAAAAATAGGTGTGTACCTTGACATAATTTAAAAGTAGAAAAAATATGATAGATACATTAAATGTACTTATTTAGATGGCACAAATTCTTACATTTTCACTTGCATTACTTTTTCTATCCAGTAAGGAAAAAACATCCTATGGCTCCTTTAAACACTGAGGCTCAGGGTCAGAGAGATAGCTCAGTGATATCAATGCTTGCCTGGCAAGTGCGAGGGCCTGAGTTTGATCTCTGAAACCACCAAATACAATAAAATAAAATAAAATAAAATAAAATAAAATAAAATAAACGAATCAATACTGAGGCTCAAGCTGGGGTACAGCTCAGAGGCAGAGGACCAGCCCCACATAAATGGTGTCAGACTTTACACCTACACCAGAGGTCTGGGGAGTTCCAATGAGTAGCTATAAATCCTGTTGAGCTGTGGAAAGCTTAAAAAATAATACTGTCATTGGCAAGACAGAATATCTCAGAGAATGTCTAATATTATTGGCTTTTAGCCCCACATTTTGTCTTCCCTCTGAAAGAGAAAGAGCTAAACAGGAAATCAGCTCCATGGTGGCTCACTGCTGGGCCAGCAACACTGTAGCATATCGCAAGTGTGTGGGAGATATGTGTGGAGGATAACAGAGTATTTCCCAACTTGGGTAGGACAGACACTGGTATCAATGCCCGCCTCATTGTAAAATTATCAGTCAGGACCCAGGTTTGGTAGCTTAGGCCTCAGCACTCTGAGTGGTGAGGTCAGAAGATCACAACCTGAACCCCAGGCTTAGAAACTTAGCTAGACCCTGACTGAAATGTAATACTTAAATAAAAATTATAACAAAGGGTTTGGGGGACTGGTAGGATAGCTCAGTGCAAAGGCCCTGAATTCAATCCCCAGTAACACACACACATCAATGATATGTTTGATTCCCAAGATTATTATCTAGTTCATATACATCGTAAATGTCGTAAATTCTTTCTAAGACAAAAACAATTTGTAGTGAAAACTGAGAGTAGATGCCTCTATTCACCACAGTGGAGCCATTTCCTCTAGATATTAGAAGGTGAAGAAGACTTAAGCGTGAATACCTTGTGCTTGGCTTTTTGTCCATTTTTCAAACCTATCTTTTTATTTTTTATTTATTTATTTTTTATTTTTATTATTATTATTATTATTTTTTTTTTTTTTTGCCTTTTTGAGACAGAGTCTCGCTGTGCAGTTAAGGCTGGCCCTGAGCTCACTTTTGTAGCCCAGGCTGGTCTCGAACTCGCACCAATCCTCCTGCCTCAGCCTCCCGAGTGCTGGGATTACAGGCGTGAGCCACCACGCCCGGCTCAAACCTATCTTTTTAGTTGCTGTCTACATGTTGTTGTTTACTTTAGATTCAACATAGGGGAGTTGCTCTTTTCAATGGAAATCATTTTCTCACGCCCAAATGACTTCAACCAATTAAATTCACACAGGATTAAGAACAAGCCTGGAATCCTTCCCCAGGGCTTTCCTCTTCCTTTCTGTCTTGACTTCTTAAAAAGCTTTGAAACATTTATCTAGGAGATTTGCTCAAAAGTGGTTAAATAAGTAGGGTAATTGAGATATTTCTATGGCTCTGGGACAGAAAAAATAACTATATCTCAAACTAAAATTAAATATTGTTTATCAAATTTCAGTTTACCACATAATGTCTAGGATTATTCTTAGAAATTCTAAACAGTACTATCTTTTCTACCTATAACAGTTCACTTTTCATATGTGCCTGGTAACATGATGAAATAGCTTTTCCAGTAAAGCTTGTCTTCTAATAAACATACTACTTGTACTTTGCCCTTAGGTGGGTTAATGAAAAGCACTTAAGCTACCGCTTGGGGTTGGGGGAAGGCCCTTCTGGGTCTAATATTTTGCATTTCATCCAATACAAATATCAGGCCAAGGACTGATGTGATAACTCAGTGGAGTAAGTCCCTGCTTAGGGACTGAGGTTGGATTTCCCTGCACCAAAAGTTGCACCGACCCTGCCTCTGTTTTACTGAGCTAACTGTAGAGTGCAGGTGTGATGGCTCATGCCTGTAATCCCAGCACTGGGGAGGCTGAAACAGGAGGATCACTAGGAGTCTGAGCTATGTAGGGGGACCCTGTATCGAATACATTAAAAAAGAAATCAGTTTCCTTCACCTTGGGGAAGAGGAGATATTTTTAATTTCTGGGGACAGGGGTGGTCAAGATTCTCTTGATTATGAGACAAAAATCTATGCTTGACTAACTTAGGCAAAAAAGATAAATACTAGAAAAATACACAGGGCATGACATACAAAAGATGACTGAATGTTTGAACCAGGCAAAAGGAGGGATTAGAGATTGAGTCCAAAAGCTGCTCTGCAGAACTTTCTAAGGTTCCTAAGCCGATCCTTTCTCTCTACTAGAGCTTTTCTCTGCATATGAGTCCTGTCTCTTTCCAAAGTAGCAGACAGACTCTCTCTTGTCAGTAAACACTGGCACCAAGCCCTTATAGATTTTATTTCTTTATTAAAATGTAGTTCTGCCCTGCCCTAGGATGCACTAAGACTATGACTGAGACTGGATGTGGTGACGTCACCTGTAATCCCAGAACATGAGAGACTGGAAAACAGGAAGGATCACTATGAGCTTGATCTGTGCAGTGAGACCCTGTAGACCCTGTACTGCATACATAAATATGTAGAAAACTTTCTTGGGATACCTTACTTGGGTCAGATGATTGGCCAAGCTTGTAGGCTTCTAGAGAAATCACCTGTGGTCAGAAGGCAGCCCAGGGCTAACTTGGATGAGTGCCCTCCTCAAGCTGCTAGCTTGGCCCAAGGACAGAGTTAAAATTAGAATAGCCTCATTCTCATACCTGATTCTCAGGTATGAGAATCAGGAAGCCTACCAAGTTCTTGCCAGAGAAGCAGGAGAAGTAGAGAAAAACACAGATGTGCCCCACTCCATCTCTTTGGAGGGTAGGGAAGAGATCAGTTATTGATATCCATATATAATTTCATTTCCAACTTAATATGAGTTTGATAGCAGCAGCCTGCTATTAACAAAATTGTACTATTAATCATTCTTTCCCTTGCAGCAGAACTTTATATAAAGAAAGTTGAAATGAAAACAGTAAATGCTATTGCAGTATGAGTAATGATTTTTAAAAAACTGACAGATAGGGAGCCTGGTAGAGAAGATGAAGGTACCAGGGGAAGGAGGAGGAAAAAGGAGGGAGTTAAAAGGTGAAATAAGTTCTGTGAGTGTACACATGCTCCCCAGTCAGTCCCATTATTGTGTAGAACTAATTCACATTAACAAAACCTAACAGGAAACAGCTAGCAGGCAGGACCCTTTCTAGGGAAGGTCCTGTTGGAAGGTGTGTGGAGACCCCAAAGCACTTATTTGCCATATTAAGCTTTAGGATCTCCTTTATAAACACATATTCTTTAGGATTCTAGAGATTTTCATTAGTTGTATGGGAAAGCCACATTTGGGGAAAAAAATGAGATCTCCCACTAGAACATTTATTAGAGGGAAAACCTTAGCTTCTAACACTTTTTTCTACAAGGATTCCCAGTAGTACATACTCCGTAACTGGGATATGATGTAGGGCTCAGTGTAGCTTTGAAAATGAAAAGATTTCCTTCACAATTATTTTGCAATGCCTATTTATGGACATTCTTGGGACAAAAAAATATAGTGACATCCTTCAGTGGGGCAATTCTTGGCAAGCCCAGACAGGTGTTTAATAAGAACCTACACCGCACTTCTGCTACCACAGAGCCTTAAGATGCATGGTGACAGGAGAAATGAACAATGAACAATCCCCATGCCTCCCTAGACATGGGGTGCGCCTGAAAGGGAGTCCACGGTCACAGACACCATTAATCTAACAGGTGATACCTAATAATAAAAGTGGGAAAATACATTGTCTGATCTTCTGGGAGACACAGTGCCAATGTTGCCTGTAGAAAGTTAGAGATAGAGATGGTGGCCACCCTGCCTTTCATAGAACTTGAGCAGTTGGAGGCATGGAACTGAATGGGGCAAGTCACCTTCCCATACTGTGTACCAAGGCACCCTCTGGCACCACAGTTAACGCAGAGATGCATCATGGGATATTATAAAATTTTTAAAAAAGCAAAATAACATCTGCTATTGAGTTGTTTGAACTTATTTATTTAATAAATGAAATTGATCTTTTAATTTATATTTTTTTAATTTTTTTTCTTTTTAAAGAGAGTATACAATGTAGCTTTTTTTTTTTTTTTGTCTTTTAGAGACAGGGTCTCACTATGAAATTCAGGCTGGCCTCGAGCTCACTTTTGTAGCCCAGGCTTGTCTCGAACTCACACTGATCCTCCTGCCTCAGCCTCCCAAGTGCTGGGATTACAGGCATGCACCACCACGCCCGGCTCACAACATGGCATTAAAACAGAAAAATTACAAGTGACACAGAATTTCACTTAGTGAAACAGTGTGAATCTCACAGTATTTTTGTAATACATAATGTTGTTTTCCATTTAGTTATTCATACTACCAAATTTGGATTCATTTAAACCAGCACATGAGAGGATGCCTGTAGCTTATACACAAATATACTATTTTCATAAAAGGAACTTGAGCAGCCATGCATTTTAGTATTTGCTAGTAGTCCTGGGACTAATCTTTACATACTAAAAAGATGACTATATATTGTCTTTTCACTCTGGTACCAACCACCTATGCAAGACCTGTCACCTGACCTTGCTTCAGATTTTGGGGAAAGATAAGTTTTGCTTTCCACACCATCTCTTTGGTCTCTAATAAAGAGGGTTTAGTTCAGTTGCCAGAGCCTCCTGAGAAACTGCAGAAAGTTCCACAGATTCTTTATGTCTTAGAAAAGGGAAGGATTTTGATGGACAATTTGCTTTTATATAACTGGCAAGCATTGGTTGGACATTTACTGATTCTTGGAGCTTCTGAAGAGTGGGGATGATAGGATGACCAATGGCAGTCCTTGTGGGTTTGGTTTGTTAGGCAAATAGATTCAAGACAGCAAAACAACTGTATTGCTCATGATGCAGTTCAATGGTATGCAGAAGGGAGTTTCAAGATTTCTTGCAACCGAAAGTTGTGTGTCAAACACACAAACATCTCTTCTAACACGAGTAACTCTATATACTATCCTTGAAGCAGTTCTACAAGGATGGTGAATAGAAACCAAGAATTATAACTCACGGTTGATTATAACCTAGATTGTATCATACTCATATTGATACAACTTTATAGTGACAATGGCATCTACTATGAGGAATATAGGTTCAGACAACATACATGCTGCCACAAATCACATTTCTAGAAAGTCCTAGAGATACAAGCCTCCTTCTTCATTGTTGATTGTATTTGCCCTGAGCCAAGCTGTAGTAGATGGAATAGCAATCTAACAAATTTAGCTCAATTAAAAAGAGACACGAAGAAGAAATTCCTATTAAAACTCATAGGCCCAAATAATGTGGTGCTTTTCAACTACGCCTCCCTTGCCAACGTTAGATGTCTGGCAGTTTTGTCTATTGTTAAACATTCGTCATGGATTTGGTTGCTTCAGCTGCAGCTGGTGGGAAGCATGGGAAGAAGGTGTTCTGTGATCATTAAAAAAAACAAACTGGTATTTTCTTTCTCCAGCTTATTCAAAAGTTGACAGATGTTGCTGAAGAGTGTCAGAACAGTCAATTAAAGAAGCTCAAAGAACTCTGTGAGAAGTAAGCCTTCATGCCCATTTTAATTAATGTGTGTTCCTAAGTTGATCAAACACAGATTGCCTTTTGATGTGTTTGTTTTCTTTCGCTTGTACTTCCATGTTGACTTCAGAGAAAAGAAGGAATTGAAAAAGAAAATGGACAAAAAGCGGCAGGAGAAGATAACAGAAGCAAAGTCTAAAGACAAAAGCCAGATGGAAGAGTAAGTGCAACTCACCCTCCACTTGGTACCTAGAAATTTTATTTAAAAAATTCTGCATCCAAATATCAGTCCCTTAACCAAAGTCCCCTCTCGGAAGTGTTTCCTTAAAGATCCCTTTGTAAGGCTTTTAGCAGTGAACTTGCAAGAAAATGGAGTTGCAGTAAAGACTGAGACACAAGCAGACCTTTCTAGATAAGGTCTGTCAGGAAATGTCTCAATCCTCACTTCCCAGATTTTCAGCCAATCTTCTCAGCATTCAGGGTGCTCAGAGCCTCAGCCTTCAAGTTGGGGAGGAAAGAGGTCTTTGTTCAAGAGAGGCAGATTGGACTTTACTTGTGGCAATAATAAAATTCTGTGGGGAATAAGGATGTGGCTAAGTGGTAGAGAGTTTGCCTAGGGTGTGAAAGATCCTGAGTTTGATCCTCACCACCCCCCAAAACAGAAGGAAGTTCTGCATATTTTAAACCAGCAGCACAAGAGTTTCATGTTTGTTGTTTCTGGATGACTGTATGATGATTTATTCATCTTTTGCTTTCAGAGAGAAGACAGAGATGATTCGATCATACATCCAGGAAGTGGTGCAGTACATCAAGAGGGTATGGGCGCTTCATCCTGCTCCCCTGCTTGCAAACTGTGTGTGAGCACTTGGGCAGCCAGCCCCCTGTGGCCTTCTGGAAGGGTAGTCATGCTGTGTTGTGTCTCTTCCTCCCCACCACCCAGGCGAGCTGTGCTGTGGCACTCTGTAACCAAAATTCCTGCAAGTTTCATGGCAGCACACTATGTATAAAAATGGATATAAAATGGACATGCAAAAAATCACTTCCTAGGACCAGCCAAATAGCTCAGAGGATTACAACACCTGCTTAGGCAGATGCAGCAACCAGGGTTTGATCTCCAGTGTGCCGTGCCAGCCCTGCCCCGGGGTGCCCTGAGCCAGCAATGGACACTGGGTATGGTGGTGCACACCTGTAATCTCAGCTCTTGGGAGGCTGGACACAGGCTGATCACTAGCAGGCCGGTCTATGTAGAGAGACCCTGGAGACCGTGTCCTAAAATGAAAAGAATCACCTCCTGATGTAGGAGCTGAGAGAGATGACATAAAAGGGAGTCTTCCCAAAAGAATCTTTAGCTGTCCTTAGTGAAAGAGAAGATCGCCAAGTTCAGGGCCTGACCTTTCATTCCATTTCTTTGTGAAAACACAAAAACTTTTGGGATTTTTTTCCCCTGGAAATGATCCTTTTATTCTTTCTGCTAACTTTCTTATAGTTAGAAGAGGCACAAAGTAAAAGGCATGATAAACTCGTGGAGAAACACAAGGAGATCCGCCAGCAGATCCAGGACGAGAAGCCCAAGGTAAGCAGCCCCAGATGACAACTCACGATCGTTCCACTGTTCTTCCTATTCAGTTCCAATACAAGCTTCCTGGCGCACGTAAGTACCGTACACCCGTGCCAGTTATAGCTCCCACATGTAACGCTGGTGTATCTTCATGAACATCAACACTTCATAGCAGTATTCCCCAAGTATTTCTAGCAAGCTGTTGAGCTTCCAAACTATGCAAATGCATCTCACGTGCCTTAAGAGATTTAGCTTCAGGTGATCTGAGACATGGCTCAGGAACGTGTGATTTTTTCATCTCCCCACTTCCCAAGCTGATTTCTATAACTCTGCTCCCGACATCCGGTGTAATCTTGTGATGACAGACTTCACCCAGCAGAGGGTGTCCTGTATCAAAATCACCCTGGTTTTCACACAGCACAATATTCTCATAAAAGAGAAAAAAGCTAATCTTTTTTTCTCCTAAGTGATGGCTTATTGGGATTTCACTTTAGAATTATATTATGGATGGAGGCAGAGCCAGTTTTGTGGTGGAGAGGGTGCTTAGTACATGCAAGGCCCTTATTGGATCCCCAGCAACTACCAAACCAAACCAAACCAAACTAAACCAATTACATTACTTTCAGTCATCTCATGAATATTAAATTTAATTGAATTTAATATTATTAATTGAAGATCTATAAATCAAATTCT
This sequence comes from Myocastor coypus, assembly GCA_004027025.1. Classification (NCBI taxonomy): domain Eukaryota; kingdom Metazoa; phylum Chordata; class Mammalia; order Rodentia; family Myocastoridae; genus Myocastor; species Myocastor coypus. Next base: position 9,058 of record PVJA010037525.1, on the reverse strand, counting down.
TTTCCACTAGCATCTCAGTTTTAGATGATTATATCCATTTCAATTAATCACTGAATACTTAACTTTATGTAAAGAAAAAAAAAAACTGCTTTGCTATTTTCCTGTCTTGCAATATGAGGTCACATATGTACTCTGGAAAGCATTGTTATTCTACGTGAATGCTTTTTTGAGTCTTCAAAGTTCAAGTGCTAGGGCCAGCCAAATAGCTCAGTGGATTAAAATGCCTGCAAGCAGGCTCAGGGGCTGAGAGTTCAATCCCCGGGGCTGCCTTGCTGGCCCCACCCCAAGGGTGCATTGCGACAGAAATTGAGACTGGGCGTAGTGGCATGCACCTGTAATTCTTGCTCTTGGGAGGCTGTAAACAGATGGATCACTATGAGTCCAATCTAATGGTAAGACCCTGAACACCCTATAGACCAGGGGTTCTCAACCTGTTGGTCGCGACCCTGGCGGGGATTGAATGATCAAAACACAGGGGTTGCCTAAAGCCATTCCAAATCATAACTGTAGCAAAATTATAGTTTTTTTCTTGTTTCAGAACCTTTATTTGTTTATTCACTCATTTTTATGGCCGGCTCAGCCTCCTCCGAGGGCAGGGCTGGTGCAGCATGTGGTGCCAGGGATCGAATCACAGTCCCTGAAGCTGCCCAAGCTTTCCCAAGCAGGCACTTTAGACCACTAGGCCATCCTGTTGGGCCCCCAAAATTATAGTTTTAAAGCAGCCACCAAGATTATTTTTTGGTTTGGGGTCACTGCAGCATGATGAACTGTATTGCGGGGTCAAGGCTTTAGAAAGGTTGAGAACCAGCCAGGCGTGGTGGCGCAAGCCTGTAATCCCAGCACTCGGGAGGCTGAGGCAGGAGGATCAGTGCGAGTTCGAGACCAGCCTGGGCCACAAAAGTGAGTTCAAGGCCAGCCTGAACTTGCATAATGAGACCCTGTCTTTAAAAGAAAAGAAAAAAAAAAAAAAAAGAAAAAACAAAAAAAAGAAAGGTTGAGAACCACTGCTATGAACCCATCCCTAAAATACAAAGCAAACAAACAAAAATTAAAGTGCTAGTTTTCTTTTGTTGCTTATTATATTCTGCCAAATTACTAGAGATAAATTTGTTGTAGTTAGTTCAAATGCATTATCTAGTTACATATACTCTGCTTTCATATTTATCGTGTAAGAATGTCATATTTTTGAATTTCTAATGTTTTAAGCTTAGAACTCTAGATTACCAAGAAAGAATTAATAATTCCTTAGATATGTTGTTAAATCTTATATTTCTCATGTAAATATACAAGTCACATATTCTTATCCATCCTGTCAACCTACTTAAGCTCAAAAATTAGTGGGATAAATGTTAACATAATTTAAGAAGCTGTCATACATCAATCTCCCTCTTACACCCAGTTTCACTCTACTTGGTTTTAGTTACTCCAAAGCAGATGTGGTCCAAAATTATCGAATGGAAAATTCCAAAGATAAACTGAAAATTCATAAGCTTTAAATTGTACACCTTAAAGCAAGGGAGATAGCTCAGCAGTCTAAGTGCCTAAGTGGCAAGTGCAAGGACCTGGGTTTGATCCCCAGCACTGCATGCTGTGCTGGCCCTGGATACCCAGGTGCAGCATTCCAGCTTCAGAACTCGGGGTGGTAGTACATGCCTGTAATACCAGTGCTGGGGAGGCTGAAACAGGAGGATCACTAAGAGTCTGAGCTATGTAGTGAGACTTTGTGCCAAATAAACATAAATAAATAAATATTTTTTGAAAATAAATAAAATACATGCCTTTCTAAATACTTGACAAGTTTCTCACCATCCTGCTGAAGGGCCCTGTGAAACAATCCTCCCTTTGTCCATTGTATCCACACTGTGTATGCTACCCACCCATTAGTCACTTGATAGCTGTCCATTGTAAGAGCAACTATGAGGGTGCTGTGTCACCTTTTTAAATATAATAATGGCTTCAAAATACAATAGTAGTGATGTAAAGGAAGTGGTAAGCCATAAAACATAAAAGTTCAAATTTAAATCTGATATTCTATGGCAGTGCTAGGAGAAAAACATACCCTATGTGGGATTCAGGGACCCACTCAGGGCCTTGAAATGCATCTCCCATGCCTAAGAACGAAAACTGTATTCGTCATTCAAGATTTGTAAGTATTCAAATATTTAGAGGAAAAGATCCAAGCTCAACTAAAACTTGAGAAATATCTTAATAATCAGTACCAAGTGGATATATTCAGACATATATTTTCAACCTATGCTCTCTGAAGTTAAAATTTGTCATTGTTTGTGTATTCACATGATTTGTTTATGGAATAATATTTTCACACAATTATAATTTGGTATGTGTGTGTATTGCTCCCACAGTGTCAAATAAATAAAATGCAATACAAATGTGCTAAAATTATATTACTCACAAATAAATCAGAGACGTTTATGTGACTGTTTTAGGTCATCATGATTAGAATCAGCTTTTGTGGATGTCAAAACACCTGCTAAACTTCTTAGTTGGATGTAACTGAACTTTTAAGAAACTAGTAACTTTGGGCCAACTTCTCAGAAAGATTACAACCAGCTGCAATTTTAGAGAAAGCCCAACTAAAATCAGTTTAAATAATAGCAAATTTACTAAGTTTTACATCTATAAATTTAGAAATATCACAGTTTTAGGGTTAGTTAATCTAGTGGCCCAATCTGAGTGTTTTCAGAATTTCTGTTGTCATTGCCTTCGATCCCCAGGCTATAAACTCAGTGACATGATAGTTGTCACAGTCCTCTGCATTGTAACCTTACACAAAACCATTCACTGGCAGAACAGGGAAGGTCTTCACTTTGTTACACATGTTGAGGTTAAAGAACACCTTTGCAGTGCTTCTCAACCTGTGGGTCGAGACCCCGGCAGGGGTCGAATGACCAAAACGCAGGGGTCACCTAAAGCCATTGGAAAATACATATTTAAACCCATGCTATATAAAATAAATAAATAAATAAATAATAAACCCATGCTATGCCATGGTGAAATGTTATTTATTGGAATTAGTAATTAAATATTTCTCAACATATTATTTTTTGGTTTGGGGTCACAGCAACATGAGGAACTGTATTGCGGGGTCATGGCATTAGAAAGGTTGAGAACCACTGCCCTACAGAATTCCCCTCATTGGCTATAATGTTACCACAGTCTCATGCCTGAACCAACCACAGACACAGGAGTGTAAATTTCATGACTGCTTTGAGTGATTAAGATACCTTCACAAGAGTAGAAAGAATTTGCCTTCCCAGTTCCATGGTTACCATTTATGTGAACAAAATAGATGTTTTACCATCATACATGGAGTACATAGTAATCGGGTAGGTAATTAACAATTTGTTTCAATCATATTCATTTTTTTTTATTTCTTTACCTTGCTTCCTTGGAATGAGGTCTGAAGTATTTCTATCAACTTTCATTCATACTTTGACTTCATTTTACTGTAGACACCCCTATTCATTTTCCTTTGCTTTTCATCCAGTAAGTTGCCTTTCTGATGATTTTGTTGCAGATAACTTTGAAGGTTGCTCCATGTCAGGCTATGGCATTTATTGAAGATGTTCTTCAGTGATTAATAGTGTACTTTTATACTATGACTTCAATAATAAAATCAGATGTCATGCATATTAGCATTGTAGGACATAGAGGCAAGTAAAGGAAAATAACAAAAGCAATAACGAGAAATGTGCTAGTCAGATTTCCGTCACTGTCACAAAAATCTCTGAGATAATCAACTTAAAGTGAGAAAGGTTTATTCTGCTCTCAGACTCAGAGTTTTGAGTCCTTGGTTGCTCAGGCCTATCACCTGGTGCCTGTCATGACAGAGCGCCTCTAGTGGCAGGTGCTCAGGGTGGAGGAAGCCATTCACCATGTGGTGATTCAAAGCAAGCAGAGATGGAACAGCTGGAGTCCCACCTAGTGTCCCTGTCAAGGGATGCCCTAGGCTCCTAACACCTTCTCATTAGGCTCTAACTCCTGAGGTTTCTACCAACTAACAGTGATGACACAGACTGGGGGACAAAATTTCAACATGTGGGTGTGGGGCAGGCAATTTCAGATCTCATGCAAGGAGCATGGAAAGAGGAAGAGGAAAACAGTAAAATGTAGCGGTAGACCAAAGCTACAGCACAAGTATGTGGCATGAGGGCCTAGGAGAGACCAAGCAGCTGGGCAGCCATGAAAACTTGACTTAGTCAGATGTGAGGGAAATGACCAAAATGTGGAACAATGTGAAAGAACAGCCCAAGCAAATACAGTGAATTAATATAGCATCTATAGAACAGAGGAATTCACTTCCATTCACTTAGAAGTCCACTGGGTCACTTCTATTCATTCAGAAACATCAGAAGGGTGATGATGTACAATATCAAGAAATATATAGACTGTTCAACCACTGAGTTTTGAACAGACAGCTTGAACTGAACGTGGATATTTATTTTATTTGTCCTATTTGACAACATGCATCAGGTGCTTTGCATATGTAGTGTTCATTTTTCCCTATAAATGAAGAGATTTAGTAAGTCTATTCTTCTTTCATGTAATTTTGTGGGTTTTTCAGAAAATAGAGGTAGGTGGTGTGCAGAGGCATCTTATTCAGTAGATAAATATTTTATTCTCAGCTTCACGTAAGATCATTATTACATAAAAGTCCCGCTGAAACTCATTAAGTTACAAATAACAATAGAAATTCTGAAAAGGGAATGCTTGCCCAACTTTCATTTGAGTAGAACTCCAACTGTGAGATATTTCACTCAGTTCCTAAGAGTCTTCAGTTTTGGTTAAGATGTATCTTCCCATGAAATTCATAGCTTTAGAATTCTTATGCCAGATGCCAAAAGCATTGACCAGTCTTCCAATTCAGTAACATAATTGGTTTCCTTGGGATTTCCATGGGAAAGAGATAGAAAACTATAGAAGCAACTCAAGAACCCTGCTGCTGAGGTAGAGAAACCACACTTTCTGTGATCCTGCTCAACTCTGAATTGGACTGTTAAACAGGAGGCCTTCTGCTTTTGGCCTGGAACACTTCAAAGAGACTTATGTTAGCATGTTGAAACATTAATCAGGAGTTGCCCTGAGTCAGCTGCGAATATTCTCATGTAGATTGATTGATCATTCCACAGCAACTGGCTCGCACTCCAAGAAGAATCATCTTTCGCAAGGCAATGAACTGTCTCCCTAACCTTATAAAACAGTCAATAAATCTGTAATTTACTTCTTCTCCAATAATTTGTCTTTGATATTTCTTAACACATGGGTTTTCTGTTTTACTTTAGCCCATTATCAAGAGAGAATTTCAGGAAGCTTTAGGACATCTTAATTCATTCCCAAGGCACATTTCGTAAGGGAGCTTCTGGCTCTTTTGCTCCTCCATCCGGGGAACGTAGAATTATTTTCTTCATTTCCCCTCTGACATCTTTGTCATAGGATATGTGAGTCATCTCCCTGCGCAGCATTTCCTGTTGGGACTGCTGTGCCTTCTTAAGAACAGCCCTCAATGTGGCTGATATTTCTCTGTGTTTGGGGTGTCATGGGAGCCTAACGACGATTAAAGTAAAACCTTTCCTCTTAAATGATTCATTTCTCCTCCTCTAATCCTTGGTTACTTGATGGGAACATGTGGTTTCTTCTGGCCAACAACAGTTGGAGCTGTTATAGGTGCCAGAACTTAGAGGAGGACCGAGCTGCCTATAGGTTATGTGCACTCACTCAGATATTTTTTCTTAATTTTAAAGAGAATTTTGACAAAAACAATAAAAAATGATACAGAATTTCAAAACTGGATGATACGAAATTAACCATGGTTATTATGTTGCATCTTGTTATCTTTAGAGTAGTTGCTCAGTTATATGGGCACGCAGGCATGCAAAATTGGTCAAACAATATAAGCGCTAATTGTACTTTCAGTGAGCTAATGAAAATCAGTACTATAATTATCTTGGCTATCTTGTGTGTATATACAGATATCTTTTTCCTCCTTTCTTTTTTCGTTTCCCCTACCCCAATTGTTCTTTCCTTTAGAGCAGTTCCTTTCCCTTTCATAGTATTATTTGTACATTTCCAATTTTATTTACTCTTTCAGTTACTTACATAGGGAGACAATACAATGTTCATACATGTGAGTCTATACATGTAATTCACTCAGGAGTATGGTCTCCAGTTACATCCATCTACCTACAAAAGCTTGGAGTTTATCTTTCTTTATAGCTGAGTAGTACAGTTATATTTTTCATGTATATATATTCATATATGTTCATATACATATTATATATGCTCATTAAGGAAATGGTTCTTTTTTCTGGAAATTGATCTTCTTATTCCATTTTTTCTTTTGTTTATTATTTTCCATCTTCGTGTTTCTTGGAGCCAGCCTACAGACAATTTTTTTCTGACCTTTTTCTAATGCACTAACTTTTTTTAAAGTTGCTTTTACATTTATTCTTGTCACATCTTTATTTCAGGTAGTGTGTTTTATGTTATTTCTAGAAGTTCTAGTCAGTTTACTTTTAGATCTATGATCTGTGTGCCCCAGCATGATGCAGGGGAAGTTTCCCCATGAGACCCTCCCTCTGGACAGGCCAGGGTGGGTGTGGGCTTCGCACAGTTAAGGCTGTCAGAAGGTGCACCCAGAATCCCCAGCATTAACAATGCCCACCTGGGCAAAAATAATTTCCTTGCTTGTTTCTTGTCTGAGCTCCATGTCCCCTTTCCTTCAGACCAGGTGATTCTGGAAGCTATGGTAGCTAAAGTCTTCAAAGAACATAGTTTTCATGTTGAATCTCGGTAGCTATTTTCAGTGGGAAGGATGGTGCAAATAACCTATTTCAAGAAGCCTTTATGAGAAGTAGTGTTTCTTTTTTTGGGAGGGGGGGTGTTTGTTTTGAGACAGGGTGTATCTGTGTACTTCTGGCTGGCCTTGAAATCACTTTGGGTTTTTTGTTTTGTTTTGTTTTGTTTTAAATAATTTTTTTTTCCTTGTTTCAGAACTTTTGTTTGTTTATTTATTTATTTTTATGGCCAGCTCAGTCTGCCCCGAGGGCAGGGCTGGCGCAGCATGTGGTTCTGGGGATCGAACTGTGCTCCCTGCAGCCGCCTAAGCTTTCCTAAGCAGGTGCATTAGACCACTGAGCCATCTTGCTGGGCCCCGAGAAATAGTGTTTCTGAAAGTTTTAAATTAGTATATGTATTACTCAGTATTTAACTGGAGAAGCAGAGTCAGTAGGAGGTAGGTGTGTGTGTGTGTGTGTGTGTGTGTGTGTGTGTGTGTGTGTGTGTGCTGCAAGGACTTGGTGTGTATAGTCATTAGGACTGGCTCCATATAGTCCCGCAGTACTGTCTCCCTGCTTACTATTGGACTGGGTGGAAGGCTGTCTGGAAGGAAATATTATCAGGCAGACTTGGTGATGCAGGTACCCTGCAGAAGCTGAGACTCTCACAGGGTTCAAAACACACACACACACACACACTTGGCCCAAGCAAGAGTCACAATAACTAAAGAAGCCCCAGCTTCTGCTTCACAATGATCAGGCAAATCAGCAGAGTAGCTGGAACTATAAGGCTTAGGTGTTACATAATGGCTACTGCCTCCTTCATGCCCTTCCGTCCTATAGGAGATCCACAACAACTGAGCCTACAAAAAGAAACTCTGAGAAACGTAGTTTAGTGCAGCCAACGTAGAATATTACAGAGGCTTGACACAGTTGTGTAGTTAGGATGCTTTACTCTTTTTATTTTTTTCAACAGTTTTATTTAAAAAATTAAATTTCTTTTGGAAACTTTTAACTATCTGATTACAACAGCATGCAAATAAATCCCTACAGCTGTGAACAACCCACCTGTTAGGCCCCTGCCCTATTCCCCTGGCCTATATGGTATGCCTTTAGCTACTTCCTGGATTCATGTTGTCCATTGTCTCGTAGAATTTAGATTCACATGAATGCCTTTGATTCCTCCACCACCTCTTTGCCCTTTGTTTTCTTTCCTCTTCCTTTTCCATATTTTTCTTCTCTAGGTTGAGGTAATATGGGAATACAGTAAAAGATGTATCTGATGGAAGGCAGGGGGTCTGAGGACAGCATTGCCCACTTGCTAGCTTAAAGGACTTGTGTGACCCAGAGTCTCCTATCAAACACTGAAAATATCAGGGGTTGGAGGTGAGGGGCCTGCATACCATTGGGTTTCCTCTTCCTCTCTGCTTACACAAAGAATTCTATACAACCATGGATGAAAAACTTTTGTAGTTTGTATCTGCTTTTTTTTTTCTTGTTTCAGAACTTTTGTTTATTTATTTACTTTTATGGCCGGTTCAGCCTGCCCTGAGGGCAGGGCTGGCACAGCATGTGGTGCCAGGGATCGAACCGAGGTCCCTGCAGCCACCTAAGCTTTCCTAAGCAGGCGCTTTAGACCACTGAGCCATCCTGCTGGGCCCCTGTATCTGCTTTTATCTGTCTGCCATAATGCATGATTTATATGATTTTTTTCTACTACTAATTACATTCTTTCTTAATATAACTGTGGATTTTCATGGAAATAGTGAATCATATTGGACCCATGCACTTTTCTTTTTCTTTTTTTTTAGACAAATCTTTTTTTTAATTTAAATTTAACAATGGCTATATTACATATTTTCATCATCAGATCAGTTTAGATTAATAGATATAGGTATATAAGATTGATCAAACAATTGAACATTAACATTTTCAATAAATATTACTTTTTTTTTCTTTTCTCTTTTCTTTTTTTAACAGTTGATACATTGCATATTGTTCTCACAAAAGTTCTACAGAGCACAGTGTGTGGGCATGACCCACCTCCCTATTGATGTTGCTTAGAAAAAAAAGAAAGAAAAGAAAAGAAAATTCTTCTCTCTGAACTAAAAGGAAGCAGATGCATACACAGTCCAATGTTCTACAATTGCAGTGGGCCACCAGTGAAGCTTGTAATGTTGGAGGCTATTGATCCAAGCCTCCTACAGCTTATCTCGTCAATCTAGCTCTGCGTTTCATGCATTGTAATTAAGCATTTTTTTTTT
>PVJA010037524.1:0-20308 GCA_004027025.1 Myocastor coypus | reverse complement strand
CCAGGGTCAAATCCCCTCAGGATTAAATTTGAGACCATAGACAGTACTTTGTAGAACTGTTGTTAGTGTCAGCCTTCGGGACGAGTCACGGCCATTGCTTGGCCATTTTGCTTTCTGTGAAAGCCTGAGAGAATGTTTTTCTCTGGGTGACTCTCCTTAGACTCACTGCAGTTCATTCATCCCTTTCCTCTGAGGTCCCCTAATCTCCTTGACCAGGAAATTTGGGACACCTCTTAGTTATAGGATATTACAGCACAGGTTCTCTTATATCCTGGATCTTTATTGACCTTGAAGGGCTAGGCCCAAAATATTGGCTATCCTTATAGCCCTTCTTTTTCTCCAATTTTTGGTCTGTTAACTTACATTCTCAACCCTCCAGCAGAAAAGCTTTGTGATATACTATTATTCTATAACATAGGTACTGGGCTTATCATCACTGGCTTTCTGAGTATCAAATACCTTTGACTTAGCTTATAAATGATATTTTCTGACCATCATTGATATTCTAATAACTTTCCATACAATGTGATATAAGCAGTTACACAATTTTGACACAGATATTTGGAAATTCAAGGAAATACAAAACTGTAGCCTGTCAAGAATATTGACCTGCTAAATTTAAAAACATTAGTCCGGAAAAAAAAAAAAAAAAAAAATTGGTTATGCAAAGACTTTTTGAAGAAAATGGTATATTAACAAACAAAAACAATTTTGAATTTAGCTCTAACTGGATCAAACCAAAGGTGTCATGGTTATGTGCGCAAAAATACCCAGTGAATGTATATCCTGAGAAAAATTGGGATAAAGAAGCCAGAAGCTCTGAAATTTCTAATGGCAGTATAAATCACACTTTAGCAGGTTGATATTTTTCATCTACAGCTGTTGTTCCCATGTCAGGTGCCCCACACAGACATGTAGAAACATGTAATTTTCATTCTGTCAGCACAGCAGGTCAAGAAGCCCCATCCCTGAGCCTGTACTGCCCTACATTTAGAAGTGACAAAACCCTGGGGCTGTCAGACTTCTTTCTTTATTGGTAAATTACAAGACATGTCTGGACAATCTCAACTCCTCTTCAGTTCTAATAGTACAGGAATTCACGATTGAACAGTTTGATCTTCCCACTTCAAAAGCATGGAAAATATATTTTAAAATGTTGTCTTTTTATAGAGAATTTCTTTTACTAAATCTATGAGCTGTCTACTGAATATAAACCAGTGCACTTAACATACCATCTTAAGAAATGCATTTCATGCTTTTCTTGAAAAATTTTTTCAAGAAAATGTTTTTCTTCAAAAATGGATTCATGCTTGTTCTTGAAAAATTACACAAAAGCATGGATTCTAAGCAAGACAAGTTTCTATGAGTGTGCCCTACTCAGTGGCTGTCCTTGAGAGCAAACAAAATAAATGCCCATTTGCCTTCAAACCCTGCAGGTGGATTTGGAGAGAATAGAGGAATATAAACGTAGGTGGACTTGCTGTCTTTACTGTGTTTCAAGTGTCACAATGCCTTCACATTCAAAAAGTTGAAGGAACTTGTGAAAAAAGAAGACGTAGTGTCTCTGTGTGAACTGCAGATCACTGGTCTGGTTGTAGACAAAGTTAGCTAAGACAGAACATGTTAAAAATGTCATTTGAGTTCCTAGGAGTTTGTATGCACACACAACTCAAAACTAGGCGCCATTTGTGTGTTTCTTTATCTCTGCTGTTAAACTCAAGGGTTGTGGCTTATTTTGTTTCCATTTCCTTTGGCTTTGTGCAATTTTCTTGTAACTTTCCTTGTACCTGTATTTTCTGTTTACAAATTCTTTTTAAAGGAAGGGATAGAATTCTAAGATCTCATTTATTGTAGATAAATTTTTTTTCATGTTGTAGAAAAAGCATGATTATGCGTGAAAAAGGCACTGTATTATTTACCAAAGGGGTATTGTTTTTGCATTTGTTTATAAATGCATTATTTTGGTACTGTAAATTTGGACATAATTTTTTAGTTTATTACTACTGGCACTTTTTCCTTCTTTCCTTCCTTCCTACCTCTCTTTTATCTCTTGTTCCTTTCTTTCTTTCCCCTCCTGAAAGTGTGTGGTGCAGGTGCACAGGTCCCAGACCATACAAAACCACCAGCATGTTCTTGTCTAGACCTTGAGAGTGGTGTACACTTCTTTGTACTTAAGTTCTTCTAATTTTTTTAACATTCTGCTTTGTTTAACTTTCCAAACAAGATCTCTTGAGATTTTCAACTGCATTTCAATGAACTATCCTTTATTTGCTTCTCTTCTTTTGTATTTTGTGTATTCAAATGTACAGAAGGTATTCTAGAAGGAATTAATGGTTTGCATTCACAATGATGTGATTTGTCCAAAATATTTTGTTTTTATAATTGAGATGATTTAATCTTATTATTTTTTCTTTGATTATTTAAAATTGTAAGAATTGTCCAGCTATTGCTTAATAAAATTTTGCAGATCAAAAATCAGTTGTTTATGTGCAGAATTCAGATATGGATCTTGAGTGCTTTGAGAAAGAATCACCTCACACCACTGACCTGACCATTTGCTCCACAGGTCTCTTGAAAACCACCAGCTATTATTTGAGACTTACAGGCCCTCTCATTGTGTGGCACACTTTGTGCAGTCAGAAATTGTTCTGTCTTCTTTTTTTTTTTCTTTTTGAGACAGGGTCTCGCTATGCAGTTGAGGCTGGCCTTGAGCGCACTTTTGTAGCCCAGGCTGGTCTCGAACTCGCACCAATCCTCCTGCCTCAGCCTCCCTAGTGCTGGGATTACAGGCGTGAGCCACCACGCCTGGCTGTTCTGTCTTCTTGATGAGTTGATTTTAATTAACTTTTTTTTTTAAGAGGACTTGATTGAGAATGCACCCAAAAGATCTGAGGTGGTAAATATATTAATATCTTCTTTGTTACTTTGTAGGAAATGTAATAAAGCCAAATTTTAAGCAGTGCAGCTATAACATACTAATAACTATTAATTGTTACTACTAATGAGTGTTTGCAAGTTTCCTTTCCCCTTCAGTTACCTATGGCCCCAGAAAACTAATACATCCTAGATGTATGTATCTGTAAGCATTTTATGTTTATATTTCAGAACTATCCTTGGTCACTTTTAGCAATAAAAATAGGTCTTGAATAGAGCTTTATGAGAAAAAAGAACCTAAACCACTGTTAACTCACAACCAATTCTAATTATAAAGTGTTTTTAATTGTAAGATTATAAATTTATGTTATATTAATTATACATGACTAACTCCCTTGAATCTTGTATAAGAATCAAAATGTATCTTATTTTACTATGAAAGCTCCTAAGCTTTGAGCATACTCTTTACATCTTCATCACTTAGTCCAAGTAGCAAAGGAGACCTGCCAAAATCAAGCTTTCCCCTAACTACCATTCACTTCACAAATAAAAAGCTGCAAAGCACCAAAAGTTTTTTTCCTGGGTCTACCAGAAATGCCTGCGTCTAGGTTTGTCATCTCCACCAAGCCTGTATTCAGTTTTTGGACTAGTATTTACAGAAGTGACTTAAGTTTAAAGCCCTGGTAAGAGTTTAGCAAATCTTTAATCCTCTCAAACTTTTTTTGTGAGGGATATATTGTATTTTCATTGTACTTTTTATTTTCCTGATAGCATTTTTTTTTTTTAAATGAGTCCACTTTACTTTTCTGTCCTAGCCCAAAAAACTCAGTGTACAAATGACTGCTTCGTGGAGACTACACTGCAATTTTCCAAGGAGGTAAAAATATTAACCATAGCTAAATTTAATTCTGTTATGAAGCAGACCTCTTTTGCTCCCTTTCTTTCAGCAGACAATTCAAACATTGAGAGGTTAAAATGATTTTGAGATTCCATAGACAAAAAGCAATGCTGAACGTAGGCATGGCCCTGCATACGTATAATCTCAGCATTTGGGAAGTAAGGCAGGAGTATGAGTTTGGGGCCAGGCTATGCCACATAGTGATGCCCTGTCAGAAGAAAACAGTAATTCCAATATAGAATCTAAGATTTCTAGATCACTTTACTAAATAAACCTAATATATTTCCAGCTTCTCACTCTAGTTAGCAGTGATTGGTCTCTAAAGAGCTATGAGTTATTTATATTTAATCATCCTCCAGGCAAATAAGTATTATAGGTGGGCCCTCGCCGCCCTCCTCAGCTCAGGTTTGAGTACTCAGTACTTTCAAATGTTCAAAAGACAGACTGTTTGGCTCAGACTGTGTTACCTAAACAACACAAAAACATCTGTGTGAATTTGTTTCCACATTTTCAAAATAGCTGTCCTAAAGAATGAAACTATTGATGGGTAAAATGGGCTCATTTCTTGGGTCTACTACTTGGAGCCTCTATTAAACTAAAGGCTTCTGCTGAAAAGGTGCTCCAATATCTAGAGCAGGGGCCATGGTGACCTGCCTTATTTATCCCTTCTGCTTCCTTCTGGGCTTGCTACTTCATCGCTTCTCTCCACCAGACGTGTTGTGCTATGGAGGACATTAATGCCACCTCTTGGTGCTTCTCTCCAAAGAGTTGGAGTCTTCAATGAAATTTTAAGAGACTTTCCTTTAAAACTTAACATTATAGCAAGCTCTTAGGAAGATTACAGGACTATAAAGGAGAAATTACTGAGTTTATCCTAAAAAGAAATGTCTGAAGAATTTGTTGAACTTTAGCTACCTTTAAAACAGTATCCAGGCACCTTGCAAAACATTTTTGTCTTTTTGTGGTGTGGATTCTTTGGCTTTTTTATTATTAATTTTAATAAGAAAGAACAATGAGATAATTTCAAAACACGCTAGGAGGACAGCCACAATAATTAATACAATGCATATTGTTGTCTTCATAGTAGTTGTTCAGAGTACAAGATGTAGACATGGTAACTTTTCTAAACACTATTAGCACAAATATTTCTTCTCATTGATCTAAGAGAAAGTAGTTGTATGTGTATTCCAATAGTCCATAATAGTAGTGGATTATCAACAGAACTGGTAATGTCAGTAGCTGTTGACTTGAGCCTTTTATAGCTCAGCGTATTAATCTGGCTTTACTTTTTATACCTCGTGTTTAAACTTTTCTGCTGAATAGTTAAGGCCAACAGGAAAAGGATTGACGATGTATAGTGTGCCGAAGGAGAGTCACCTAGAGAGAAAACATTCTCTCAGGCTCTCACAGAGAGCAAACTGGTCAAGCAATTGCTGTGACTCATCCAGATGGCTGACACTGACAAAAGTTCTACAAAATGCTATACATGATTTCACGGTAAATCCTGAGGGGATTTCACTGACCTTGTCAGATACAAAAGTTACATGTTTTGTTATATAGGTCTTGCTTTAACTTGTCCTTAACCATGCAGTGTGGACTCTTTGTGTCTTCTCTCAGGTTAGTGTTAATCAGAAGTTGAGGTGTGCTATTTGCCATTTAGTGCATGTTACAGTCCAGGCATTTTCTAAGCCCAGTGAATTTGCAACCTTTTTGCTATGTGTGTGCCCTCTTCCCCAAAAGAGAGCAGTTTAGATAATCAGGACTGTCTGCAGATTGGTGCCCCCAAATAGCTAATCAGGTTTTCATCTCTTGGTAATGCAGCCATGACGGCCCTGGAAACCTTAGTGTATGGAAAGAGCCAGGTGCTTCCTCTTTACTTCTTTTCTCCAAAATAAACAGTGACCAGTCCAATTCTGTGCAAAAAATGATCACTCTGGTCTCTTGTTTCATCCTTAAGCCCTTTCAAATGGTCTGTGATTTCTTCTTTCACTTGAACCAACTGTCTCCTGCTTCACCAGTTGTCACCTCAGAGGTCTTCTACAAATCTATATTACGCGTATACACTCTGGACCTAGGCATGGTGGCATACATCTGTAATCCCAGCACTCTGGGAGACAAACGCAGAAAGACTGCAAGCTCAAGCACAGCCTAAGAAGTTTAGAAAGACCTTTGCTCAAACTTAAAAACGAAAAAGGATTAAAGATGTAGTTCAGTGCAAAGGCCATGTGTTCAATCCCCAGTACCTCCATAGTTTGTACTTTGGTACAGTAGTGTAGTTTATTTTCTTCTCAGAAGAAAACACTTTTCTAGTGTGACTGAAACTGCAACTTTTTTTTTTTAAATGTATTTTGTACCAGGTGTTATTACACCGCTTGGATTTGTAGTGATCCTCCTGTTGTCAGCCTCCCCAGTGCTGGGATGGTGACTGGCTCCATGCACCTGGGGGAGGGGCTGGCACAGCATGTGATGCTGGGGATTAAACCACCCTCCCTGCATTTGCCTAAGCAGATGCTTAGTCTGCTGATCTATCAGTTGGCGCTGAAACTGCAACTCTTACAGTGTTGCTTCTTTTTTCTCCCTTGTAGAATGACAGCCCAAACATTACAGAGTATAAAGTATATGCTGTACAAACATGATTCCTGCAGTAGAAGGGTTGTTCTCAAGTAATGAATTTCTTTCTGTGCTCAAGCCTATGAGGTCCTCTCCTACTTTCTACCTTTTCAAGTACCTTCTACTAATTAGTAGGCTCTTAAGTCCTAGGAGTATGGTTTATTACCTGTGTTAGGAGCTTTATTCCTTTGTTGAAAATCCAGAAACAAAACACTTCTCTGATAAACACCACAATCTTCTTTCACCTATTAGAGCAGGCCTGCCTGATTTCCAGCAGTAATGGGAAAGAGCTCCTGTGGTAACCCTAAATCAGGGAATTTGAAAAGAGAAAATTTCTGAATGTGGCAGAGCGTCCAGTTTATTGAGCTCTCAGGATCTCTGTTGTCTTGAGCCACTTGTATTTAACTCCTCCACATCACTGCTCTGGGCTGCCCAACCCCATGGGGCTCATGAGGCTCTCTCTGCTTCCAGGACTTCCCCTGCCCTGTGATGAGCTAGTGATAGTGACATTGTTGATTTTATACCCACACTTCACATAGGTGCTAGTGTAGATTTGTATAATCCACCTGAATTCCAGGAAAATGGCAGGAGAGTGGGTACAACAGCTTTTAGACAGACCAAGCCTCATTTTTCACTAACTTCCAGGAAGACATGATGACACTAATCCAAACTGTGTGTGTGTGTGTGTGTGTGTGTGTGTGTGTGTGTGTGTATGAGACAGAAGGGATTGGACCCAGGGACTTGCACTGAGCTACATCTGCACCTTTTTGAAAACAGGGTCATGCTAAATTGTCCACACTCCAAACTAACCTCAAGCTCTTAAGACCATCATATTGCACAGACTTCTCTGTTCCTGGAATGTCACTTCTATTTAGAGTCTGCCTAAAAGTTTGTTAGAAGCAGTGACATCCCACATTTTTTCCTCTGTACCTAACCAGATGATCCCTGCAGTATCCGTGTTCTATACAGCTGACTATGATGTGGCATGGGATATCCAGCTGTGTTCTTGGCTGTGCTAGCCTAGCCTACCTTTATTCTTATTATATCTTTTATAATGTTTCAGGGAAACTCAAAGTTTCATTGTGAAAGTTCCATAGTTGAGTCTGTCCAAACAAACTGATAAGAGATTGACAGGAGAAAAAACTTATAAAACTCCAAAGGCCAAGTAAAACAGGGCTTGGCACCACACACCTAATAGTTCCAGATTCCTGGGAAGCTTAGCCAAGAGCATCACCTAACCCCTCATCCTCAAGGCCAGCTTGGGCAATGTAGGGATTCTCTTTCTTTAAAAAATAAAGATAAGTAGAGGCAGGGCCAGATGATAGAAGCTCAAGAACTATCTTCATAGGAGATAGGGAAGTGGGAGCTAAAGACAAGTTTAGGGTACTATGGAGAGCCCCTCCCAGTCTTCATTACATCCCAGGGAGTTTATATTTGTAATCTCATGGATAATTACTGGGATTCTAGTGAATTCATTCCAATCTACCACTTTCAGTGCAACCCATGTTGAAAGTAACGATACTATGGCATATTTGTGGTTATGGAGAGCCAAGGGGTCCTAAGTCCAGCTACAATGATAGCTATCTGGTGCAAACGCTTTGACCCATGGCTGAACATGGATCTGTTATCATGAAGAAAGGAGTGGCTTGAGGATGAATAACTAAGAATGGTGAGAAGTAGGTGAGTGTCGTGAACCAGGCTAGGTAGGAGGCCTGAAATCTCTGCAGAATGTGGAGAGGAGGATATGTGGACAGAGTAATCTGGATAACACAACTGAGATATAACTAATATTTTGAGGTTGGTGCTTCAGCTGTAATGTGTAATCTTTCAAGCCTCAGGAAGTCATCACCTCTATCTAGAAGCTTGAATCTCAGCCAACAGCTTGGAGCACAGGCTCTTCATTCTACCTGTCCTGGCTCACACAAGGAAGCAATAGCGGGTCCAGGGAAAGACTGCCTGTTGTCTTCAAAGATGCACAGCACCTTCTCAACTGGACTGATAGGCATTGTTTAAAGCTAATTTCAAGGATAAGGAAAAGTCCTAGCAAGCTGTGTACATACCACTGCATGGAAGTAGGGTCAGGTTTAGCCAACATGGAGACAGTTGCTCCTTCAGAGAGTTGTCCAGGTGATCCTCCACAGGGTAGTAAATTATTTTTAGGGCATTGAAGGAAATAGAAATTTCTCAATTCTAGACTCTTGATTCTCAGCCCCTTCTCCAGTATTAGTTCTTCCTGGTCAGTGGGATTCATCACAATTGTTTTTTCTCTGAAAAGGGAGCTTCCTTTGGATATGGTATCTTCAGGGAAAGCCCATCCATGAGCTTGGGGAGAAAAATGATTAAAAAGAATCAAGATAAGAACAGGACAAGTTTAAAGCGACCCTGGTTCTGACCCTGTTTGTCCAGCTAAGCATGTCAAGAATATCATTTTCTGAGCCCCAATAATATGGATCTCTCAAAATGACACTTGAAAAAAGTCCTTTATCTCTGCAGAACAAAAACTGCTATTTGAAAACCAACCAGATGCGGGAGTACCAAGGGACTATCTGTGAATCCCAGTGTAGTACTTTCTAAATCATCACTACATTGTAGGAACAGCTGAAAATAATGCAATTAACTATTTGTCTTTGCATCTGAATGCTAGAACATGGGAATGCATGACTATTGTGCCCAAAGCAAACCAACCCAAAACAGTGAGTTGGACAAAATAGAAAAGTACACCTTTGTGACAATAATAAACCCTTCTTGCCAAGCCTTTTTGGCTGGAAGAGGTGAGGCTCAGAATGCATTATCCCAGAACAAAGAATTTTGACATTTGAGAAAATGCAAGTCGCCCTCCCACTCCCCTAAAGCAGGCTGTGGTGAACCCTAGTTACCCTTGACTAAAGCAAGTCATACCCTCGTGACACAGGAACCATGGAGGAATAGGAAGTCAGGTAGCTCATGGTTAGCCTGCCACCAAATTGTGTGACCTTGATCTGTCACCTTCTCTGGCTTTATTTTGTTCAACTATAAAATACTATTGAACTAAAAATTTGCCAAAGAAATCCATGTTCCATTCATCCCCAGTAACTGTACTGATTAAAACAAGCTCCCTTTAGCTGTAGAATTTTCCAGAAGTTGCACTACGCTAATATATGATAGGTCACCACAGAGCATAATGTGTACTGTTACTAATTTTTTTACTGTGATGTAATAACATTAATCAAAGGAATAGGTTTCTAAAAATTAGAATGGACACTTCAAATTCCCAACTATAAGATTCTGTGCTTCTCTGGACTTTACTGAAAAGGCAGACTTCCTCTTCCTTTTTCACTCCTCCCCCTCCCCCTCTTTTTTTTTTTGCCCTTGTCCCTTATTAACTGAATTCAGAGCTCCTCTTTCACTGAACTATAACCCAGCCACCCTCAAACTCGGGGTCTTCTGCCATTGTCTACTGGATTGCTGGAGTTAACAGCCTGCACCACTATATTTAGTGCCTCCTTTTTCTTCAGAAGTAAAGTATCTACTTTGTTTACAGTCAAGTAGACAAGAGATCCTTGCTTGAGAATGTGTTTGCTGCACAGCAAATAGAATTCTTTTGCTCTCAATGTACAGTAATACTTAAAAGTCACCAACACTTCTGTTTGCAAACCAGTTCCCAAAAGCGTTGAGCAAAATTTTGCTTGAAAATTACACATCAGGTGACAAACGCAACCTCAGTCTCCAAAATCATTAGATGAGTTTGTAAACTGAAATACCAATTGTATTTTATCATGAAGCTTAGGCTCACTGAAACAAATGATCTCTAGTGTTTTTACAACCAACCAAGAATCAAATATTAAATTTGTAATTCTACCATTTTAAATACAGTTTTCCCTAAAACAAGTGAAATTAAATATTCTAGACTCATTCTAACATAGTTCATCCCTATCCTTAATATTTTGAGGTTTCTAGCTCCTGGTTTTTTGCTTGTTTTTTGTTTTGGCAGGACCAGGGTTCAAACTCACAACCTTGCACTTGTCAGGCAGGCACTTGTGCCACAGAGCTATCTCCCCTACCTCATGTTTTATTTGAGGCCCTAAACATCTTCATTCATTTTGGGAACAAGAACCACTTGGTGTCAGCCAAGTGTTTATCTGGTTTAAAGCCAGTGAATTACATAGATGGCATACCAAGATCTCTGCTCACAGGGGGGTACCAGGGATATAGCTCAGTGGCATAAGTGCCTGCCTGGCAAGTATAAGATCCCCAGCTCAGTCCACAGTACTGAAGAAAAAAAAAAAAGTCATGCACTCTTTGCTCACAGAGGGTTGGGAGGTCATAACAGAAATGTTATAGACAACTCTGGTGGGGTAAATGATTTATGAGATGATAGGCAAAATAGCTGAGATCCACCTGAGGTCTGCATAAAAGAAAGAATGATCCTAGGAGGCGTCACAACCTCTGATCAGGACCGTCACTGGAGAGTCATAGCACTAGAGTCCTTGAAAGGTGCCACCAGAGAGGTGCTAAATGACAGCACATTAGTTCCAATAGAACAGCCCAAGGGTCAGGTTGCCTAAAATGACATGGAGATATTTTTTTAATTTCCTTTTGAGGAAATTAACAACATGCAAACAAAAATCTATCAAGGCCTTCCTATAGAAAGGATATGGACCATGTCTATTTGGCAGAAACCGAAGGCAGGCAAAGCAGAGGAAGCTTCACAATGTACTCTGCTTGAAAGCTGCTAACATATCATCCCTTCTTTTTGTTAGAGGAGCATATTTGCTTTTGTCTGGTTCATGCTGATTTGAAAGTGAGAATAAGCAAGGTTGTGCTTAAGTCCTAGCCAACTGAGGCCAGTTGTTAGAAGGATTTTTATTAGGCATTCCTGGATTGTTACTAGAAATAACAATCTTCCTACAAATCTGACCTGCAAAAGGGCTGGCTGCTGCACATTGTAAGTCCGAGTTATAGTTTTATATATGGCCTAGCCATTTACCATTTATATATTGAATCTCTAGTTTTAGGCAAATTTAGGTCCTGTCTCACCTACTCAAATTATTCTTAGGCATGTCTCATACTGTCTTGGTTTCAAGCAAAACAAACAACCTAAGTTCTTACAGAAACCGAAAAAAAAAAAAAAAGTCACCTGTTTTTGTGGCCAGTTATCCTCTTAGTCCTATCTGGGGCTGTTGGGACTGGGGGTCCTTGGGAGGAATGACTGTAGGTTCCTCCTCAACCTAAGTCAGAAGCCTCTTAATGAAGCCAGAAGGACAGAACTACTTTAAAGTTACAAATACCAGCTCCCAGAACAGTTTCCAATTACTAGAAAGTGCCAGCCCATAAATCTTGATAAATATTTGTGGTATAAGCACAAATACAGGGGCCAGGGAGATAGCTCAGGGGCACAAATGCCTGTCTGGCAAGTGCCAGGTCCTGAGTTCGATACCCGGTTCTGAAAACAACAACAACAAAAAATTATAAGCACAAATGTACAAGGAGAATTGTATCTATTGCATCTCATTCTCTCCTGTGGGCATATTTACTCATTAGGTTTGTATTTCCATAAAGTAGTTAACACTTTTAAAAATTCTTAGCTACATTATATAGCAAGATATTTTGATAAATTCACAATGAAAGCCAAGAAAAGGGAAGGAAAATAAAAACTTAGTTATTAAATGATAAAACTTCTATTGCCTTCTAGCAATAATGCATAAACCCATGCTCTGTTGCATTAGAAACAAATAACAAGGTTGAGTGTGGTGGTACACACCTGTAATCCCAGCACTGAGGGTGAGGCAGGAGGATTGCTTTGAGTTGGAGGCCTGCCTGGGCTACATGATGAGTTCAAAGCCATCATGAACAGGATAGAAAGACCCTGTCTGGAAAAGAACTAATAGAGTTAAAAACATTCTTGGCTTCAATGATGTCGAGCTAAGTAGCTGTGCAGTGACAAGTACAAATTAAATGAAAGATCACTGTCTGCTTGCCCAGTGGATGAGACAAGCATCAAGGAAGTAGGTAAGCCTCCAAATACAAATGCCATCGGTAATACTATATATATATATATATATATATATATATATATATATATATATATATATCTAGGAATGGAACTCAGAGCCTCATGCATACAAGGCAGGCTGAGCTACACCCTCAGCCTCTGTGTATTACTGCTTATAGTGATGAACTGACTCTCCATATCAAGAAAGAGTGGGTGTGAGGAGCTAAAATACATCTATGTATTTGAAATTAGATTTTGATCTGTTAGAACAATCAGATATAATTAATCAGTGAGCAGAACAGAATTTTGTGAGTCTTGTTTCCTGTGGTGAAATCATTGGTCCCTGGAAAATGAATGAAGCAGAGTTAATCATTGGAAGTGAATAAATTCTGTTAGCTAAGTGCATCAAAAGTGTTGTGTTTATGCAGCAAAATGACTGACTAATGGTATAGCTCAGCAGACTAAGCACTTGCTTAGGGAAGCCGGGGGCCAGGGTTCAGAACCCTGGCCCCACCTGCCACACCAACCCCGCTGTCAAGCACACTGAGCCTGGCGATGGAGTCTGGGCGTGGTGGTGCATGCCTGTAATCCCAGCACTTGGGAGATAGAAGCAGGAGGATCACTATGAGTCAGTAGTGAGACCTTGTGCAAAACAAGAAAAGACCAAAACAAAACAAAACAACAACAAAAAAAAAATGATTGACTATTGGCAATTCTATATGGTTTGACAATTCTTCCATGAAATACTGGTCTGAACACTAATACAGCATTCACTGTAATGCATCCTGAAGACATCAAGCCTTAGGAAGGCATTCATGAGCAGAAATCCATGAAGAGCCAGCAAAGACACAGCACAGTGTAACTTGAAGACCACAGAGAGCTAGTAATAGCAATAAACTCCAAACCATTCTGATTCAGAGCCAAGATGCACATGATGATTAGAAGAGAAAGAGGCAAAAAAAAAAAAGGAAAAAACGGTATTTTTTTTTCTCCCAATAGAATGGTAAAGAAGCAGGTCATAGTGTTGGTTGCCTATAATCCTAGCAGCTCAGAAGGCTGAAGCAGGATGATTGCAAGTTCAAACTCAGCCTGAGCAATTCAGCAAAATCCTGTCTCAAAAACATCAACAACAAAATGGCAAGGCAGGCCAAGGTGAGACAACAGGATGAGAGCAGCAGGAACTGACTGTGATAAGTAGGCCAACTACAGCATGCTTGGGAGCTTGGGCATGTGACCTATGCATACCTTGAGGTTCCTTATGGCACATTAATTATCTTGCTCGCTGGGCATGGTGGCACACGCCTGTAATCCCAGCACTTGGGAGGCTGAGGCAGGAGGATCGGTGCAAGTTCGAGGCCAGCCTGGGCTACAAAAGTGAGCTCAAGGCCAGCCTGAACTGCATAGCGAGACCCTGTCTCAAAAAGACCAAAAAAAAAAACAAAAAAATTGCTCATAGGTCTGTGGGGGCCTTTGATAAATGGACAAACTAAGCTTCTGGGGGCTAGATTTTTGCTAGTGCCCCATGTGACAGCTAGTGGCCAAAGGAATAACTGGGTCAGCATAGAAGGCAGGGATGTAGTGATTATGGCCTGGACTTCATGCTCTGTTCTAGTAGACGTCAAGTACATGGGCAGTCCTAAAGAATGTACAGCTGGCCAAGCCATAAAACAAGACCAGTAGCTCATCTCTATAGATCAACTCTCCAGTCAAATTCTATGTCATAAAAGAAAAATAATGAGTGGTTTTCTTTAATGTATTTGGTTGTTGCAGGGTCTCACCATGTAGCTTAGACTCATGGTGGTCCTCCTGCTTTCAGCCTCCCCAGCGCTAGGATTATAGGCATATGCCAGCACACCATGGTCCCTGCGCTTGCCAAAGCAGGTGCTTTAATGTGCTGAGCTATCTTGTCCACCCCTTATAAAGAAAGGAGCAAGAGCTCTGGTGATGCTGTGGGAGGTAGATCTCAGGATCAGACAAACTGATCTTTGCAGTCCCCGTGCTCTCACCATGGGGTGTCCAAAACCAAAGTCAGCATTATTCCCAACACTTGGGACTATGCTGCCTATCCATCTCCCAAGGCAGATTCTTGAATCGTACTTTTTTTTTTTGCCACCCCCATACCCTCTTCTTGTAAATTCCACTTTCTTAACATTCTCCACACCATCCCTACATTCACTGTGCTGATACTGTGTGCTGGTTCTGGCTGTCACAGTCCCCCTCACCCCTGTACTGTGGATTGACCCAGAGCCTTTGCACTGAGCCATATCTCCAGCCCCCTTTTAAAAAATTTGAGCCAGGATCTCACTAAATTGCCCAGGCTTGGCTCAAACTTGGGATCCTCCTGTCTCAGACTACTATAGTGCTGTGATTATAAGCATGTGCCACCATGCCTAGTTTGTTATCACTTCTTGTCTGGAAAATGACAGCAGGTTCCCAGCTTGTTTTTGCCTCTGTTTTGTTCTACTGCTGCCCAGGAACCTCTGTAAAACTCATATAATACAGAAACTCTCTGCCTAGGGGCCTTAGATGGCTCCCACAGCATTCAAGACAAAATCTGGATTAATCTTCAGGATCCAGGGGTTCCCAGAGTTCTGGCCACAGCCTACTGAACAGCCCCTTCTCTAGTCAATCTAGTGAGCTCCACTTGAGCTAATGTAGCCTAGTTCCTGAATGGTCTTTCTCACAGTTACTGTTTCTGTATACTGTCCCCTGCCCCACAATTCCTGCAGTTTCCCCTAGCCTTACACTATGATCATTCCATCTCTTTTAAGCACAGGTGTTAGCTCCTCTGTAAAGTCTTCCTAAATCCAGGGACTGTGAACTCAACCTCCACTGTAGACATAATACCACTGCTATTTACAAGGATCTTCTCTGTTGGCTTATGAATAGCTAGAGGACAGGAACTAATCCTTATTCAGTTTTGAATTTCCAGTACCTAATAAGAGTCTACAAAATAATGGTATTTATAAGACTAAAGTGAAATTAAAGTGATAATCTTGTCTTAGTGGTCAGTGGAAAAACCATGATCTAGTTGTCTAATGTTACTGGTGCAACTGGACTTTTAATGTGAGAGAAGGTGTTAGGGTTGGTAATGGTTGATGAGAAGTAATCAGCAAACTGTGAAGCCAGAGAGTGGCCCTGAGTTTTGTGTGATTCAGCTGAGTCCATAGTCACCATCACAACTGATAAAATCAGAATGTCTGATTTTGCTGAGTGATGTTTTAGCTAATGGTACCCAAAACTGAAATCCCACTGAATCTCAGCCGTGTACAGACAAATGATGAGTAGAGAGCAAGCACTTCGATTGAACTTGAATGGACATTTCTGTTACCCTCGTCTTTCACAAATGGTTATTTACCAATGACCACGCAAAGAATCGGAAAGCATAAGTTATTTTCAGTGGCCTTGTATGTACATGAGGACAGAGTCTTTGGGGGATAAGGCAACCATTAGGTTCCAAGTCTGAGTGACTGATGGTGACTCCATTATCACCTCCTTGTCTACTACTGGCCCTCAGTGATTTCATCTGTGAGCCAAATTT
The DNA here is from genome assembly GCA_004027025.1 of Myocastor coypus. Lineage (NCBI taxonomy): Eukaryota > Metazoa > Chordata > Mammalia > Rodentia > Myocastoridae > Myocastor > Myocastor coypus. Next base: position 4,414 of record PVJA010037524.1, on the reverse strand, counting down.
CTTCCTTCTGCGCAACATGACTAAATGACTGGCATAGCGGCATATTCCTATAATTCCAGCTACTCAAGAGACTCCTATCAGAAGGATTGTGAGTGCAAGACTAGCCTGTGCAACCTAGTGAGACCCTGTCATGAAATATCTATACGTCGTCTTGGAATATAGCTCAGGAGCAGAACACCCATGGATTCAATCTTAGATACTATTTCCCTGACATGACTGACTAATCTCAAAACACCACTGTTAATTTCATTGTAAGACACCAGGTACATTTTTATATTGCTTGGACCTAAACTATGTTTAAATTAAATGTAAAAGAAACACTGGGAAAAGTTTGACTTTATGTGAAGGCCTAAGGCACTAGACAGGCCTCCAGTCCTTTTCAGAAAAAGATAGGACATCAATAATACCCAAATGACTGCACCGAGGGCAGGAGGACTGGGTCTGGCTCCTGGTTGGGTACCAAGTCTGCTGGCTTACATTAGCCTCTTACTCTTTTTGGACCCCACACTCTTACCCTTGGTGACCAGCTGCTATTCTACCTTCAAATGCTCTAACAAATCCATGAAAGAAATAAGGCTCTTCCCATGGTGGGTGATGTCCTGGCTCACTAGCAGGGGACCTCTTAGGGATGAAAGCTGAGGGTAAACCAACCACACACAGTGGCCTGCTTCACGCTTTTTTTTTTTTTTTAACTCTACTGAGGCTTCTGAGGGGTTAGCAGGGAAATGATTTGTTTCTTTAAGTCATACTTATTCCCTGCCATCAAGCAGTGAATCTTCTGGATCTGGATCACAGCTGGAATATATCTGTGAGCAGTGTGTGCTGCTGGGCTTTCTTTACCTATCTCCTATGATTGTTGTTCTTCCTCCTGTCTAGTTCTGAGTCCCAAGAACCAGGCTGGCCTGCATTACCATGGCTCCCACTACAAATACATGCAGGACTCCACAGGGCTGAGTGTTACTATCAGCTATGACTGACATAAGGCTCTTTTAACCTATGTGTCCTTATGTATACAATGTATTGTCATTGAGTCATGTGATACCACACATGGCATCAGGGAAACAGCTGTTGCTTAATGGAGCTACAAGACTTCAACCTTCAAAACACTCCAGCTCTCGGGCCAGATGTCTCCTGCCCGCTCACCTGAGGTCTCCAACCCACTCGTGTGAATATTCCAGCTCACCTGCCAGATGTCTCTGGCCTACCCGCCATGTTAGACCTACTCCGGCCCACTGTGAAAGCAGCCGACCCAGAAGCTAGGCCCAACATGTGACTCAGATCTTCAGCCAGATATAAGCATAGCCTATGCAGCATCAGGCCCACTACCTGAGTAAGACCCCAGGCTCGACACAAGCTTAGCCTACCCAGCAGCGAGGCCCCCCAGGTGAGTGAAACCTCCCTCCCCAGGGCTAAAAGCAGCTCATCTGACCCAGTAGCCCAGACTGAACCACTAACCCATGGGCACGAAGTCCTGCACCAGAGGTCACTGCTATACAGAATGATACAGATAAAGAGCAAAATACAATCTCAGGTCCTGAACCCACCTGTAACAGATACAGGAGACACTACCCTACAAGAAAATGAGAAACATACAGATGAAATCTCTGAACCGATAGCTTCTGAGTAGACAGACAAGTGCAGAGACGTATAGAGCAACTCAGATCAGAGATAACAGGTCAAGTAAAAAAAGAAATGTATGAAAAAATAGACTATGAAGTGGAAAAACAACTGCAGAAACATATAGAGGAAACCAGGGCAGAAATGACCACTGAAGCTAAAAAAAGGCATGTCTAAATTAATAGCATCTAAAGTAGGGGAACAACTACAGAAAGGTAGAGAGGAGAACAGAGCAGAAAAAAAATCTCTGAATTAGAGAGAAAGAGGATAACTATGAGAGACTTTAGAACTATTAAGATATTAATAAAAATTATAGGAGAATAGAAAAATGATGGACTCCCTGAGTGAACAATATAAGAACGAAATAGATCGCATGAAACAGTTTGAAAGAGATATACAAGAAAATAAAATCTCAATCACAAGCTGGTAAAACCGTATGAACCAAAGTGAAGATAGAATCTCAGATGTTGAAGACGCAGTCGCAGCTAGTGAAAAGATAAAGGATCTCTTAAAAACAACTAGGATGCACGAAAAAATAATTCAATATCTGAAAGATGATGCAAAAATGAACAATGAAATTAATAGGAATCAAAGAGAAAGAAGGAGTCAATACAAAAGATATAAAAAATATGGGCAGAAGTAATAGCAGAAAACTTCCCAAATATGAAAAAAACAATTGGATATACAGGTAACTGAAGCACACACACAACCCCAAATAACATCAACCCGACTAAAAACACATCCAGACATATAATAATCAAGATTCCAGAAATTCAGCAGAAGAATAGTATACTAAAAGCTGCTAGAAAAAACAAACAGATCACATGTAAAGAAAAACCCATCAGAATAACAGCAGATTTCTCTTCACAAACCATGAAGGCAAGAAGAGCATGGAGCAGAGTGCTTCAAGTCCTCCATGAAAACAAATTTCAGCCCAGACTGCTATACCCTGCAAAACTCTCAAGTATGAGGGAGAACTAAAATACTTCCACAACAAGGAACAACTAAAGAATTTCATGACGTCAAAATCAGCCCTACACAGCATACTAAAAAATATTTTAGAGAGGGACCAAAACAACTCAAACTCAAGAAATGAGAACAGAAAGATCCCACCAAATAGGCTACTCTATTAAACACAGGAGAAAAAGAGGTAAACGGTACTAAGTAAACATCATGTCAAACGTAAGTCAACGTATTTCAATTATAACCATCAATGTAAATGGACTCAATTCTCCAATTAAAAGAAACAGACTGGCAGAATGGATAAGGAAGCAAAATCCAACAATATGCTGTATACAAGAAACATACTTAACTCATAAAGAAACTCATAGACTAAAAGTGAAAGGATGGAAAACTACTACATGCTCCAGCACCTCAAAAAAAAACAAAAAAACAAAAAAACACAAACAAAAAAAACAGTGGTAGCAATCCTGTTTGCACACAGTCTAAACTTCAAATGAAGACTGATCAAATGAAATAAAGAAGGCCACTACCAACACTGGAGCAGCAAGTTATATAAGGCAAACCTTAATGGACATGAAAAATCTAATATCCAATACCACAATCTTAACAGGAGACCTGAACACTCCCTTATCCGAAAAAGATAGGTCAAGCAAACAAAAACTTAGCAGATAAGTAGCAGACCTGAACCGGAACCTGGAACAACTAGACTCAGTAGACATAAGCAGAGTGTTCCACCCAGCCACTTCAGAATACACATTTTTTTCAGCTGCACATGGGACATTTTCTAAAACAGACCACATATTAGTACATAGGTCATGCTTGAGTATATGCAAGAAAATAGAAATTATCCCATGCATACTGATGGCAGTGCAATGAAATTGGAAATAAATGACAACAGAAACCACAAGAACTCTAGAAATGCATGGAAATTAAACAACACTCTCCTCTGCAACCAGTGGGTTACAGATGAAATTAAACAATATCTTGAATTTAATGAAAATTCAAACACAACCTACTGGAATTTATGGGTGCAATGAAAGCAGTTCTTAGAGGAAAATTCAAAGCTCTGAACTCACACATTAAGAAAACAGAAAGGGAACAAATAAATACTCTCCTGGAGCACCTCAATCGACTAGAAATAGAAGAGCAAATGAAATCGAAATCCCAAAGACAGGAGGAAATTATAAACATTAGAGCAGAAATTAATTCAATTGAGACAAAGAAAACAATACAAAGAATTAGTGAATCAAAAAGCTGGTTCTTTGAGAAATTAAATAAAATTGATAAGCCCCTAGCTAACCTAATCAAAAAGAGGAAAGAAAAGACTCAAGTTCAAGCAATAAGGAATGAAAAGGATGAAATTACTACAGACACAGCAGAGATTCAGAATATCATAAATAACTACTTTGAGAATCTTTGCTCTCACTAAATTGAAAATACAGATGAAATGGACAGATTCCTAGAAAAGTACAAATTACCCAAACTCAATCAAGAAGATATAACAACTCTCAATAACCCAATAACAGCTAGTGAAATATGAAATGTAATAAAAAGCCTACCGACAAAGAAAAGTCCGGGACCCGATGAATTCACTACTGAATTCTATAAGAAATTTATAGAAGAATTAATCCCAACACTCCTCAAACTCTTCAATGAGATTGAAAAAGAAGCAATCCTTCCAAAATCATTCCTAGAGGCAAGTATCACACTGATACCAAAACCAGAAAGAGATGTAACTAAAAAAGAAAACTACAGGCCAATCTCTCTCATGAACGTTGACGCAAAAATTCTCAATAAAATCCTAGCCATTAGAATACAACAAATCATCAAGAAG
>PVJA010037523.1:0-20335 GCA_004027025.1 Myocastor coypus | reverse complement strand
TGCAGTTCATTCATCCCTTTCCTCTGAGGTCCCATAATCTCCTTGACCAGGAAATTTGGGACATGAGGTGTGATTTGTATGGAAGATGATCCCTGGTAACACTCAAAATGGCTGAGTGCCTATGTGGCATTCTGATGACTCAGCCAGGAGGGGGGGCCTAAGCCCAGCAGGGCTTTTGCCTGAGATGCCAGACTGCAGAGGAAAGTTCCTTCCAGGGCCTGGCTCTGGGAAATCTCTTATTTAGGGCTCTGTAGTATTTTCTCCTAGCTCTTCCCAAGTCTCGTCAGTCCTTCCTTTTATCACCTTTCGAAAGCCCAGGCAAGAGCTCAGGTCAGCACAGATGGGCCTGCCTTAGTGAGCGGACTGCCACACACCAGAACAGTGAGCGACAAAGCTGCACCTCTTCCTTCTGTTTATGACTACAAGGGAGGCATGCTGAGGGCAACACCCCTTATCTGGAGTAGACAAAATGGGGCTCACTTCCAGAAGCCAAGGGAACAAACCATCTTGTGGCAGGCCAGGGACAGAGGGAAATCAGCCATGCAGAGGCCCCACAGAGCAACAAAATTACCACTGTGATGAAATTCAGACAGCCATTAACTCATTACTATAAGCCACAAAGACAAACTATTGGGTTTAAATGTTCTTTGAGATTTAAAAAAATTTCATTTCCTCTTCTCCCCCACAAATCTTTTATAACTTCAGCTTTGGATCCTTGTGACTTGGACTCCTTCTCAGTATTCTAAACAGGCGAAGCATGGACCTGATTTGGAAAAGAGCCTCTTATTCTACCAGCAACAAAGGAAGGAAAATGATTATTGTTTTTTTTTTTCTGGGACCAGTGTTCAAACTCACAACCTTACACGTGCCAGGCAGGCACTTGTGCCACGGAGTTATCTCCCCGGCCCAAAAAAATGATTATTCTAAAAAGAAAAAGGCAAAGGGAAACATAAGAAGCCTAAAGGAAAGAGGAGCAGAAGAAACTACAGGCAGAAGAGGAACCCTTAAACTTTCCCCTTCTTGAAGTGGGTGCCTTTCTGCTCAGACGTCATATCTGGAACTCAGAGTACACAGAGGGGTCACCTGAGGGCTGTGCTCCTGTGAAGACCACAGCCCAGGAACAAGGAGTTTGACAGCAAGCTGTGAAAATGCTTCTGTTGCAGGAAGCTAAGTTCCTCAAAAACAAAGGGAAGACCTCCATCACTAGACAATAAAATTAGTGTGCAATAACGTGTAATGATGACTAAAAACAATAGAGTATATAATGACTAAAAAACAATGGAATCAAGATACTTTTGGAAAAGGAAAAGATTAAGAATACAATCGGGAAAGTATTCAAATTCACTAACACGTTGAAATTGAACAAACTAGTCCCACTGGTCTAAACGTGGAAAAAAAATTCTAGAAAAAAAAAAAAACAACGAGGCACTGGGGAAAGAATGATCACTGTGGTTGATACAAATAGAAGAGCTGGGATAAAGGAATGAAGCTCCTGGCCAGAGCAAAGGTCTGGTCCCACCTATTCAGGTTCTGCCAGCCTTCCAGAGGAATTTCCTCCTGGTCTAAAACAATTTTTGCATGATTGCTAATGTCTCAGAAAGAACTCTGAGGAGACCTAGAGACCCATTCTAGACTGAGTACATCTGGACAGAAGATGGGCTAGAGAAAGGCCTACTCGTCTGAAAAGACTTACAGGTGCAAGGGAGCTGCCCACAGCGACGTTGCCAGTGAGCTGCCTTCACTTCAGACTGAACTGCCACCGTATCAACTGCCACTAGCTCCAGGGGATCGGGCAGTCTCATCCACTCTCACCTGGGGTTTCACGTCTCCTACCTCTAACAGAGCTTACAGAGGAGGCTGCCAGGAGATCTAACCTTTACCTTGACTCCCTTCTCCTGGATGAACCTTTGCCCTGGATGCCTAGAGCAAGGAAAAAAAAGACTCTTCCAGGTATTTCACAGAACCTGGGGTACATCCTCCCTATGGTCGGGCACATCTTCTAAGACTCAGTTGTCAGAACTCCCCTTGGTAAGAGTCCTTTCTGGGCTGACCTGCTTCCTCCTCAGGGAAATTTCCCTAATGAATTCCCATGGAACACCTGATTATAAACAAGCCAGCACCTTATTACACATTCATCTCAGGGGGCTGGTTCCAGGATCCCCTGTCCATACTGAAATCCTCTGCTGCTCACAGCCTTTCCAGTCAGGGACAGACTGTCCACATATAACCTCTGTACACCCTCCTGAGTGCCTAGATCATCTCTAGACTACTTACAATACCTAATACCTATTGATATAAACAGTGGCCATAGCATATCATTGGGAAAAAATAATGACAAAAATGTCTTCCCATGTTCAATACAAACACAGTGTTCTTTTCCTGAAAATTTACAATTTACAGGTGGTTGAAACCAAGGATGTGAACCCGTGTATACAGAGGGGTGACTCTTGTCTCAGCCATCAAGAGTTAGATGAACCAATAACAATGTCATAATCACCGCTACTATTTGAACATTTGTTTAAAAAGGAAATGAACACATAAACAGAACCGTCTACCTATTACAACGTCTCCACTGGGGGAAGGACACGATGACCTACAGACATCAGCACGTGACTTAACAGCGGCAGCCCCCAATTCATCACTCTTCAGATGCAGCTTCCTCTGTGGGTGTACCAGGCTTGTTATTCTCTTAGCATTCACTATAGGATCAAAGAAGCTGAAAGAGCCCCCCACCCCCAGCAAGTGTTGCTTTGTGAAGGAGCTAAAGTTAGATGCAAGGAGCAATGGTAACAGTGGAAAGGTGCTATTTGGAGACCAAGAGAGCAAGAATAGCAAGAGGGAAGGAACTCCTTCAAGGATCACCACACCCACCATGTGATGAAAGTGGAAAGGTCAGTGCCCAGCGAGGGCTGGCTGGCTTTCAGCCCCATGTTGTTGTGTATAGAGAAGTAGGCGACAGGCAACGTTAGGATGGCTAAGCTAGTCCTCACCCATTGTCCCACTGTCTTTACTAAGTAACTCATAGGAAATCTTCTGAAGAGTGATCCTGGTCTTACAACATGTGTCCACATGAGGACAGTATCTACAAAAAGCGAGTATTTCCCCAAATGCAGGACTATTCATCAATTATGTGCTGGGGTTTTCACTAAAAAATCCTACAATGAATTAGACTGCATCGCCCCTTTTGCACTTCCCTCCTCTTTGTCAAGAGTACCTGTACTTCACATGGTATTTATTTCTCTAAACTTAAACTGGGCTTCTGTAAGCAGTGATCTTCTCTTGTCCTGTAAATGTTTAGTGCTTTATACATCTCAGTCCAGGGTAGCAGTAGACAGAGATGCAGTGAGTTCTCTCCGTGAGGGTGTCCAGCCACCGACTGGCCACCAGCCACAGGAAAATGCTTACAGTCAAAATAGCAACTGACGTGGAGGACACATGAAGGAAAGGGATCTAAAATAAGCACTGCAGTCCTGGGTAGGTCCAGAAACTCTCCCACCCCTCTGTCCTTGGGAACAGCTTCCTACAGGGACAGGATCCTGACTTCGGGCCCGCTGGCTGCTACTATGGGGCCTGCCGATATAACCCATGCAGCACAAGTTCATGAAAGAGAATGTCAGATCTCCCACATTTTCAATTACACTATTTCAAAAGTGGGGCTGTTCTGCTTCAACATTGAAAAGATACAGGCGTTACCATTCACAAGTGGAAGAATGGACAGAACACTTAAATACATACACACATACATGTATCCATGTACATATATATTTAGTATTTGGTGAAGATTGGAGGTATAGATCAGCGGTAGAGCACTGATCTAGCATATGTAAGGCCCTGCATTCAATTCCAAGCGCAACAAAGACAATGAAACAAGAATAACCCACTTTGACGCTTTTATTACTTATCTTAAAGTAACCACAAAATGAATAAACAAATAGCAAACATTGAAGACTTGCTCAGCTTGCTGTGAATGATATTTTATATTATCTTTACTATCCAAGTACAGTTAAAAGCCAATTTCATACTTGGTCATATAATACAGACAGACAGACAGACAGACAGACAGACAGACACACACACAGATGATATATAAAATACTAGGTTGAAAAATCAAATGCAATATTTCAAGCAAATTCAAACCCAGACAAGTCTGTCTGTAAAGCAAGTGAGTGTATTTTTATAGGCAAGCCCAGAGGCCTCTGTAGATGGAGCTACCACAGCTAACATAAAGCTTATAGGTAGTGAATAGTGATCTTGTTGGTAGATCTTGAGGGCCTCACATCAACCCTAAAGCTCTGAGTCACTCTTCACACTTCTGCAGTCCTTATAGGCTAAGTCACGCAATTCAGCATTATTGGGGACAAATATGGTTTTCTGTTTTGTCGACTTCATGTGTATATTTCTTTCTCAAAAATAAGATTACTATTCCAAGACTCGCTCCTTTATACTTCACTGGACACTAAAGCGCAAACTGAAGAACTTAATGCTATGTAAACTGCATTGACAGGAAAAATATGCGCAAAAGGCTCGAGTCCACTCTTGCACATACTGTACCCAGAAGCCTTCATGATGGGCACGGAGACAGTGGCTCAGAGTGAATCTGAGTGACCTTTACACCCATCTCATCATTAACATGATGTCTCCTGGGTACAAGCCACAAACATGGCCCTCCAGAGCTTCAAGATTAAGGAACCCCTTCTTGACAATAAAGCTTTCTTAGCCTCCCCTTCCCCATGCTGGTGGCTGCATTTTAGAGAAGACATTTATAAGTTCTAAAACCCACAATGAACTCAGCAACACACCTTGCAAGCCTGCATTTCATAAGCCACCAGACTTAAGAGCATATAAAGTAATAGTGCATTTGTGACACAATAAACTATACTCAATGCTTAGCACAATGTAAATTCCTTAACACCTTGTGATAACTGTGAAATGCACAACTGAAGCCTTAAAGGGTAGAAGAATCTTTTCATAAGATTCTACCCATTTTCTGTTGCGCATCCAAGGTAAATCTAGAGGCCTGCAAATAGCCACAGATTTGTTTCCATCTTCTCTGCTGGGAGCAAACAAACCCTCATCATCATGCAAGTCCACTCACAGTTTCACATCCACGGCAGGTGATAGCTTTTTGCATGGGAAGAAACAATAGGAACTTCTTCCTCAATCTTGGGATGAGGCTCAGCTACATCAGGCAGACAAGCCAGAGCCTGGTGCACCCTCATGACAGCCTCACCAAGGGGGGGCTGCACGACCCCTGAGCTTCATGTAACTTATTTACCAAACTGAAGCCAAGCTAGTGCGCACTCAGCATCTACCAAGAACAAGACAATTACTATGTGCAGTGGAGGAGAAAAACTCAGAGAACACTGAAGGCTGGAATCCTTTTCAATTAAAGTAATTTAAAGATCCAAGTAGAAGGAACTGGAACATAGAATTTAGGGTAAGAAGAGGGAGAGACCTATTCTGCGGCTCCTTTTCCTAGAAGAAAACCACAGTGGGCATTAGTACTGAAGGAGTAATTAACAAAGGCTTCACGGAAGTCTCATGCTTTTCTGGCAAGAATGCAAATGGTGTGTCACTTTGAAAAAGTTTCATGGGCTTTTCTGAAATATAATTAAACTGTACATACCACATGAACCATCAATATCATCCCTAGATATCTACCCAAGTAAAAAAGTAAAAAATGTGTATTTCCATACAAGCTGTACAAAAATGTTAGAAGAATTTTATTCCATGAAAAATGGAAACCCAGAAGTCCTCTAATAAATAAGTAAACTCTATATCCATAAAGCAGAATACTACTAAATGATCCAAAGGTGCAAACTAGTATACAACCAAATGGAAGCTCAGTACATTATACTGGAATCAAAAAGCTATACCTTGTCTGATTCCATTTATATAAAACTGTGGAGAAGGAAAACTGTTACGGCAGAAGACAGAGCAGTATTTGCCAGGGAGTGGGGTTCAGTGGAGGGACCAAGTACTAAGAGCTCAAGCACAGTTCTAAGGGGACAGTATTATGGCAGTGGTTATACCAGGTATGTAGAGAACCTGTCAAATCATAGCTGTACAATAAAAGGATGCACTTAACAATTATAAATGATACAGCAATAAGACTGCATTTGTAACAGCAACTCAACAATCAAGCCAACAAAATTACCTCATAGAACTGGGCTACTGTGATCTTCTACAAGATTCTATAAATCATGTAACTTTCTTTTCTAACTCCCACCCCCTATTTTTTTATACACAATATTTATAGAAAGATCATTGCTTGTTCATTTGTAGGGAACAAAAGCTTCTTAGTCATATAAAATTTTTTTAAGTAATTTCCACATGTTCTGATAACAATGGGTACTCTCTTAGAAGGTAGGCTCCCTTATTTGCAGTTTTGTCTCCTGAAAATATTAAATTAATAATTCCAAAGATAATTGCTAAGTGTTGAACTGCACACTGCTCTGGGTAGTGTGATGTAATTTCGTGTCATCCAGCTCACTCCTGCTGGGACACAAGTCATCCCTGGATGCCACACTTCCCAGCTGCATGCACTGCCTGGCAGCCAGTCACTAGCGACCACCTTCTCTCAGGTCAGCTTAGTCACAGTGCGTGGGTGCCAGAGATTCCTATTTCCTTAATAATAGGCCCCAAATACATGAAGGTTGGAATTGTTTGAAACTAATTTCAAGATCCAAGTAGAAGGGACTGGAACACAGAATTGAGGGCAAGAAGAGGGAGAGGTCTATTCTGTGGCTCCCTTTCCTAGAGGAAAAGGAAAACCACACTAGTGATTTGCATGTTACAGAAAGAAGCCATGAAGCACTTGCTTTAAGCGAAAAGATGAAAGTACTGTAAGACAGTTGGTGGGAACGTCCGTATCATTATAATTGTTTGTTTGTTTGTTTATTTATTTATTTATTTATTTATTTATTGTGGGCCTGGAGTTCAAACTCTTGACCTTGCATTTGCCAGGCAGGCACTTGTGCCACAGAACTATCTCCCAACCCTTGGTCTATTTTAATGTTAGTTATGATTGGTAATCATGTGCCCTAATTTATAAATTAAACTCTTATCATAGGTATTTTCTATAGAAGAAGAATACAGTACATACAAAGTTTTGTATATTTCATGGTTTCAGACATCTATCAGGGCTCATGGAACCTGTCTCCTACAGATAAGGGGGGCTACTTAAGTAAAAGCACATGAGTTTGTGACTCTCTCTTCTTGCCCTAAACATGGGCCTGCTAATCATTGAGGAATGAAAGCAACCAAAAATCTGACCGCCTTGTCTGCTGCCATAGACCATTGCTACAAAACTTCTAATCACCAACATGTTCAGGTGGTATGATCCAAAGCATGAACTATGCCAACAACAAAAAAGCCCACAGTTGATTATTGCTGTAATCATTATTTCTAAAATAAATTATCATTGTTAAGATCTTCAAGCAAAAAGATAAACCTTGACCATTGAATAGCAAACCCTTATTGGAGTTGAAAATGTAAAAGCCCTGTATTATTTAAAAGCATATTATGCAGAATGACTTAGTCTCTCTGTACAGTATGAATATATATATATATATATATTTATATATACATATATATATATATATCCACAATAATGTAGATGATTCTTGTTTGTTCCTCAATTTAATGCCTAGCAGTCCACATACCTGTGGGTACTGTTACTCTGCTAGGTACTAATGACTCAACAATACACCAAAGTCCCTAATCTTGTAGTTCTCACATTGTCTTGGGTATCTGATAAATTATAAATAGGCCAATGGACTGAAGAACTGATTCATAACAGACCGAAAATCAGCTAATAAAAATGAGGCTAGAAGAGGTGGGTAGGAGATTGGGGGAAGGGGTTCTGTTTTAAATAAAGTGGCCAGGTGTCTCATAGGAGCTACCCCTGGAGCAGAGATTGGGGAATGAGGGTTGCCATGTGTCTGGAGGGAGGCAATTCCTGACTCCTGAGAAAGGGGTATGAGGAAAATGTCTAAGGGACTGGTAGGATGGCCACTCAGCCCAGAACAGAGTGAGCAAAGAAAAGGAGGAGAGACCAAGAAGCCAGTGAGACATGATGCAGGCCCGACAGAGCTGAGAGCAGACCATACAGGCCTGTGCCAGAGAAGGACTTTGCATTTTACTGTAAGAACTGTCAGGTGCCCTTGTTGGATAGAAGCAAGGTGGAAGCCTGATTTTGATTCATTTTAAAGATTTACTCTAGTTGCTCCATGGAAAGCAAACTTTAGGAGTGGGCTAATGAGTTGGGTAGGAGGAAGCACAGAGTTTGACAGAAGGCCACCACAGCCATCCTAGTAGAAATGCGAGCCCTGAGCCAGGTGGTGAGTATGCAGGAGGTGATAAGTGGACAGACAGGGTCCGGGTGAATGAGGGCATGGCTGATGGAGCTGAAGGATGCTGAGAGAGAGCAGGTTGGCTGAGTACTCAGCAGTAGTGATCCAAACTTCAGGAAAATGCATACTATATTTGTATCACGCAGCTAATAGAGTACAATAGCATGATAGCTTATGACTTTATAAGTTGTGCACTGAAAATAGTTGACTCAGGCCTAGTCTAGATATATTTTGATCTTGCAGTAGCAGCTGTACCAACTGGACCTTTGACTGTGCACAGCTAAGAAACAGACCTCTATGAGAAACTTTATACTTCCTGCTACAGTCTAGATCAGTGCACCACAGAGGGCCACTATGAAAGGTTTAGCCCCCAGTGTCTGATACTACTGGGAGGTGGTGGAACTTTTAGGTGACAAGGCCTCACAGGAAGTCTTCAGGTCATTGAGAACAGGTCCTCTGAAGGAATTGGGGATCCTGGTTGCTGTCTCCCTTTTGCTTCTATGCCAGGCATGCACATACCCACATAATGAGGCCAATGGACCCTGGGCTGAAATGTCCAAAACTCTAAGCCTAAATAAAGCTTTTCTCTTTACAAATTGATTACTTTAGGTGTTTGTCATAGTAGTGCAAATCTGACTAACACCCTCCACTGCTGGAATATCGAGGAAACAAAGATTGCTGGCATAAAGCTGCAAAGCTTTGTCAAATACGGCCAGTATCATGGGGCAAAGATCCTTGTCTAACTCTTGCTAAAACAAATGAATGCCAACAAGAATGTACAGAGCACAGCTACTCTTCATTAAAAAGGTCAGTGAAAGAGAAGTCAAACTATGAGAGCCTCTAATGGGTTTACATGTTAAAGTTTTAGAGAGGGGCCCAGCGGGATGGCTCAATGGTCTAAAGCGCCTGCTTGGGAAAGTTTGTACGGCTTCAGGGACCTCGGTTCAATCCCCGGCACCACATGCTGTGCCAGCCCTGCCCTGGGACTGGGCTGAGCCGGCCATAAAAATAAAATAAATAAACAAACAAAAGTTCGGAAACAAGAAAAAAAATAAAATAAATTAAAAAAAAAAAAAGTTTTAGAGAAACACTGATTATTTGGTATAACTCATATGAAAGCACTTATCTGCTTTAAAGAGTGTTTTCTTGCTGCTCTAAGATTTATATATCTGAATGTTATGAAATAACAACTAAGTACAAAAGGCCAGAAACAACACACAAATACAGGGCCAGATCAGGGTGGGTTCCTGTAAGCCAGTGTGGGGTGCAAACAGGAGGCCCAGCAAGGCTCGGCTTCCACATTATGAAGTGCTGCACACCACCCAAAATCACATCTGTTTCATCCAAGACAAGATTTGTGCCCAGGGCTCAAAACGCAAGGAAGAGTTCAAATTGTTTTGATTGGAGTAGCTGCAGTCTGCTAACATGTGCTTCTTCCAAGAAGTTATCAACTTCCATATTTTCCATCCTTTCCTCTCTTTCCCCTAGTTCAATCCTAAAAGCAGCAGCAGAGTCTGAGGGGAAGCCAGATCAAAACAACACACTTTGGAACACTGGGCATGGAAACCTCTGGAGACCACAATTTTTTTCTCTTCCTAACTCAGAGAAAATGTTTCAAACCCAGTTGGGGCTATCCAAACTTGCAACTATCTTATAAACTTTATCTGCTTTTCATTTTTTAAAGATTTTGTTCAAAAGCAATTAGTTCCCCCAAATAAATGTTACTCATCCACCTCTCCTTTATCGGCCAAGAGCAAAATCTCCTTTTAGTCACGTAGGGCTGGCAGAGGTACCTTAACTTGTGGTCAAGGCTTTTCTTTTAGTAATATTTTTGAAGTCTTTTAATGGTTTTCCAGCTTTTCTACCACACTATACCTTTAGGACTGCCTTCTGGAAAGATGTCTTTTAAAAAGACCACTGTTTTACTCTAAAGAATTCCTCACTCAAATCTATGAAATTTGTGACTTTTCCCACAGTATTAGCTAGTCAGATGGACTAGCTGGCTTGTTGATTTTAGATGTCAAGATATACTCCTTTTTCTAATCTGGACTTGGGAATTGCTTTCCCATAGACTCTCCTTATTACACTAACCAGCTGTTTCTTTTTTCCAGAAGAAAGCAGGATTAGGGTTTTATACCCTAAGCTTCATCTCAGTCACCAGTTTGGATATTTACCTTATTTTTTTCCCAACAGCTCCAGAAAGATCCTCTCTATTCTTACTTGCAAAACCTCAGAGTTAAAACACATACCCACGCAATGTCAAACCCTCCGCCAAGACTAGATTAGTGTGGTTTTCTCTTTGGACTCCTCTGTAATGACCTAAAGATGTATTATATCTGGATTTCTCAGAGGTCTGTTAAATATTAACCATGATGATGTGAAATGCTGGAAAATTGGGGCAGTCTGAATCTCTGTTATTAATCCAGTCTGCTGTCATTTCTCTGCGAGCTTCTATAATACATTCCAAGACTGTCACTGACAAAAGCCAGTCATCACTGACTCACTTGAAACACTAATGAAACCCATAGGTTCCCTCTCAAGAAAATTCCAAAACAAAATGGTTCTTGCCATCACTATTCTAGAGCAAGGGCAAGCTGAGCCCTCCGGGCAGATCCAGTACATGACTGATTTCTGTCAGAAAGTTTTATTGGAATACAAACATGTTCATTCATTTCCATATTACTTACGATCTTTTCCTGCTACCAAGGAAAAGCTGAATAATTACAAAGACACTACATGGCCCCTACAGTAGGAAATATTATCTGACTCCTTTACAGGAAAAATGTGCTGACCTCTGCTCCACAGCTTTAAAGCCAACAGTGTCTGAGGTAAATCCCACTTTGTGTGTCTTTGCAAAGTTTCTTAAATAGGATATAGTTTTCCACAGGATAAAAATTTAAACAAACAAGATTACCACCCACAGTGCAACCCCCAGTGCCTGGCATTAAGTAAGTGGCCACTGTGCATCTCCTTGCTTATCTCCTTGTGGTCCTCTAGGATTTGGTTCTAAGGTCTCCCCTTTGCTGCCACATTTTCCCTACAGAGCTGGCAGTTCCTTCCTCCTGGCAGCTGCAGTTATGTTAACACTGGCTACTTCACACTGTCATTATCTATTCACTTTGTCTTCCCATCAAAAATATGGTTTCCTCTGGGATAAATGCCATATCTTATTTACCTGTGTTTCCCTGGGGCCTGGCACATACCAGGACCTTGGCGAAGACTGCTTCAGAGACTGAGTGAAGAGATAAAACAACAATAGTAAATGAATAACATATTAATCATAAAGTAGTAAATATTTGAAATTTCCCAAATGGAACTTCACAAATAATAAACTCCTTTTTTCTCTATCAATTTGCAGTAACAGTGTACTACATTTTACAAAGGTATGTTAACACTCCAATCATGTGTAGACACTGGTTCCTAGACCTCAAAAAAGTTTAGGTTGTAGGTTGTGTACCCTGTGTTCATTTTTTACTGAACCACTAAAATACCTAGAAAAAATTTTCTTTTACTCCCAGTGTTAAAGGTTTCAGTCCACAATCAGCCAACTCCATATTTCTGGGTCTGTGATAAGGAAGAGCATCATGGTGGACAAAGCTGCTCCCCTTCAGGGCAGCTGGGAAGCAGGGAGCCAGCAAGAGAACCTCAGGTGTGGGCTTCTGTCTCCTTTTGTGCTGCCTCTGGGCACCACCCTATCAGATGATGCCGCCCACATCCACAGACAGATCTCTCCCATCAGTTTGCTATCCCACGTGTCAATCATCTCTGTGAACCTCTGTTGCAGACCCTCAGTGTATCTTCTTAATTTCCTAGGTGCTTCCCAGTCCAATCAAATTGATCATTAAGATTAATCATCACATCACCTTTTATCTGAAATGCTTTGAACTATCTCAGATTTTTAATTTCTCTAGATGTTTTTATATTTTCTTATATTTCAGCGCATACCGTGGGGAGGAGACACAAGCCAAATCACAAAACTCATTTTATGTTTCATACATACGCTCAAGTACATACTGCCTGAAGATAACCTTGTGCAGCACTCTTTAGTGTGTCTGCGTTTGGTCCGTGGCCCATCCTGTGGGCCACATGCAGAATTTACCTCAACTGCCATCATGCTGGTGCTCAACCAGTTTCAGATTCTGCAGCTCATGGGATTTTACAGCTTAACATTGCTGAACTTGTGGCAATGATTTTTTGTCATTGTCACAACTTAGATTTCCAAGCAAGACTCTCATCTCTGAATGCAAATGGAAAATATTGTTTGTCCACAAAAGCCTGAATTGAACATTTCTAATAAGAATGGCACATTTCTGCATAAAATAAGAATTTTTTTAAAAAGCAGGTACTTTGGGTTTTCCATGCACAAATGGGTCAGACAATAATCTAGACAGTGAAGACATAAAAACGAACAACATTTCAGTGAAATGAATTAGCTCAGAAAAACCTGAATTAATTTGACAGCATTCACCCTTGACTTATTCATGTTCCTTAAAATTCCAAATTACATTATGTAAATGAGTAAGAGGGCTTCGTGTTTCCAAAATAAAGACAGATTTCCATATTGCATTGTTTACTATGGCTTGCTGGAACGAATCACCACACATTTCTTGGCTTAAAACAACAAGCGATGATAATACTTCTCAAAGTCTTCAGTCTGAAATGGGTCTTGCTGGACTAAAAATAAAGGCTCTGGCAAGCCCTTATTTCTCCTGGACCTCCAGAGGAGAATGCATCCTCTTGCCCTTCCCAGCTTCCAGAGGCCTCCTGTGTTCCTTGGATCATACCACTTCCAGGCTGCGATGGCTAAGGACACTGTCATCATGTGTGTCCCTCCACTCTCCTGAACCTCTTCTTCATTTCAAAGTGGCCCTCTGATTGCTCTGGTTCCCTGCGAAAATGCAGGCAGGTCTTTCTATGTCAAACATGGCTAATGAGCAACCTTAACCCATTCTTGTCATATAGCCTCATCTACACCCCTTCTGTCGAGTAGGATGTGGTCGTCTTGGGGCCAGGTGTGGCATCATTCTCCCAACCACACTCATCTTAGTAGAAATCAGGCTAAAGGGCCCAAGTCACAGGCACAACCCCGATGCATAACTTGAAAGACTGAGATTCTTAGGAACAGTCCTCGTATCCATGAGGAGTTACTCCTCCTCAGCAGGCCATGGCACAGCAAGGGGCACATACCTCTCCCCCAAGCACCTCCATCACAGCAAGATGCCATCTCCTGCCTGCCAATCCCTCTTTTCTCTTCACCCTCAACTGCTGAGGTTGTAATGATTTTCTCATGCTCACCCACTCTCCAGCAAAAAGTTCCCTTGCCAAGGGGTTTGTTATACCTAAAAACTTACTAATTATACTTAAGATGCATTCGTCTGTGTCCTGTAACTGTGTGTGTGTTACTTAACCATATGCAGTGTGATCAACAACTATACTGAATGTTTTAACATTCATTACCATAAAAGACACATTGTCTTTAATCCCTCACAAATTGTTTTGAATACACATATCCAATCAGTCATGTCATTTTTTGAAGCAGTTCTGAAAGTTCTCTTTTGTGAGTGTCTTTACAAAGTGTGATAAAAATGGGACTGCTGTTTAAAGAGGGAGTACTTTGAGGGGAAGTAATGGAAACAGGTCTTTTATAGAAAATTGTTTTTAAATGGAGGCCTTTCCTGTATTTTCCAGTCATACCATGAATATGATCCTTCTATCATTGTGTTTGTTCCCCTGTTCAAACCCAAAGACTATCTTAACTAGTTAAGGAAAGGTACTTGCTAACTGATGTTTGTCTTACCCGCAAGGAAGAAAGCTTAAGTAGCCTTGCATTTACATTGCCATGATGATACTGTAATAATAAAAATATGTTTCTGGAACCATACATAGAATTGTGCAGAGATTTCCTCTAATAAAAGGTAACTGGAGCAAACCACAAGGGTTTGGCGGGCTGCACTGGGACACAGGAGGTCAACTTGGGACCCAAGAGCTCACCTTAGAGGCCCGAGCAGCTGGCTCTGGGCGTGCTGGGCTGGATTTTGATTTGAGGAATTGGAGCCAGCTTTTCTGTTTTTGACAACAGCTTTTGGCCACACAGAGGACGACATTTCAGCTGGCACTGGCCTGGCTGTAGCACCCATCTGGCCATATAGAGCAGATTTTCCAGAGCTCTGTGCCTGCTGGCACACACTTGCGACCCTTGGATGCCTCTAACACAACAGCTCTTCCCACCTGCCTACCACACCACAGACAGCAAGGCTTTGGAACACTTCAAATTAGAGGTAGACAAAGTACCTGGATCAGGGGAGTGTTTAATAGCTATAATTTAATTGAGACCATGTTAAAATTTCAAATTACACTCTGTAAACTTAGGGGAAAGGAAAGAACTACAGGGCCTAAATTGTCTTCCCATGTCAGCACCCCAGATCCCCAGTGTCCAGTTCCACACGTTTTCTTCTGGTTGGGCCTCAGCCCAGGGGCCACACCTCACTTGGGAACTCTACTGCCCCGGAGATGCACTGCTCTCTTTCCAGCCCCAGTGACGCATCCAGGCCTGAGAGGTGAAAGACATCAGAGGGATTCTATTCTCCAGCTTTGTTCTGTGGGCACTGGCAAAATTCCAAGCCAGAGGGAGAGATGCTAATCAGTCACCTAGTTTCACCAGGTAAGGGAGACAGGGATGGCTGATCCAGGTGAGTGTCGCCGCTCCTGTTGCCCCAACCCCCATCCCAGATGCTCCTGCGCTTGTGCTGCTCCCTTCCATTCTCATCCTATCTGCAGGCTCTACCACTGCCTTGGAGAAACAAAAACAACAAGGCATCTCAGAGGGGAGGGCCAGGCCCTCACGGAGGGTGAACAGATGCTCCAGTGAAGGGGGCTTCCCATGCTCCATTCCAGGACACAAGTGCTGAACCTAGGGGACAGGGAGTCCTGAAGCTCACAAGAGCCTGCACCTGGAGCCGAGGGCTGTGCGCTCAGTTGAGGACTGCCTCTGGCACAGCCACGGTCAGCACAGCACAGCCAGCTAATCTTTTGTCTTGTTCTGGATTGTGGTGCTGGGGAAGTAACCAGGCCTCGTGCACGCCCCACCCTGAGTTACACACCTGCTCATCAAACTAACCTGGAGTATGGAGAAGAAGCGTTTGTCCAGCAGGAAATAACTGAATATGGAAGAAACCTAGAAAGGAATGGGGGATGCTGACACTCCTCCTGCACTTTCCTTTGCTGCAGGTCGCCTCTCATGTATAGTGTTATTAGTGTGACCTGGGCTGCACACATCACCATCTCTGGGCCTTGGTTTGTAGGAGAGTGTGTGTGTGTGTGTGTGTGTGTGTGTGTGTGTGTGTGTGTGTTTATTTATTCATTGGTGGTAGCTCATACATAAAATTTAAAATACCTAGGTTTATAGGTGTTTGTAGATATTGGAGGGAATTAACTCGCTCCATAAAATTAAACCATTCTCAGATGAGGCAGGAAATATATATGGCACATTCTTAGGAGAACAGAAGCCATAGTTAATAGTCATTGAAGTCATGGTTTCAGAGGTAAGGGGAACATCATCTATAGACTCTCTTGCCCTTTGCAACAGATGGAGCTTCTTTATTGAAAATTAGGTGAGCAAAACAACAACTTAAAGGAAAAAAAATCACTGAGTATAGATTGGAAGAGCTAAGGGTCACAAACTAGGGACTTTGTAAACATCTGTGTGTTAGAAGTTAGAGGCTCTGGGAATTGGTCCACATCTACAAAAGCCCATCTGGATGAGACTGTAGCCTGGCATAAGCTCCCTGCCTCTGACAAGTGTGGTCCTGGCTGCTTCTTAGAGAAAGCACCTGCAAGGCATCTTTAGCAAGGTGTGGCAAGAACAGTGAGTGTGAGGCTATAAGGCTGAGCCCGAGGCTGCTATATTGGGAGAGCTGGCAGTAATCACACACACCTAGAGCATGTGCTGAGTGGGACAGAGGACGGGAACCTGTATCAGAAAGGCTCACGATGCAGTGCTGAGCCTCCGGATTTAGTCCAGGTCAAAGATTCACACTATAAAAAGTACAGCATGTCTTAGGAAGGTGACAGGGTTCAGTCACCTCAGGGTGAGCAAGGCAAGTGGGAAGGAGGGAGAAGGTGGCAGCTTACTCAGCTGCCTCACTGCCAGGTCAGGGCCAGAGTCAGGCGGGTTAGGTGGCAAGACGTACGGGGGCTGCAAGGGGGGAAGGGAAGAGAGACCAGGAAAACTGTCAGGAAGGTGTGTCACTGCAAGTGGCACGGTGGGGCACAGGGCTGAGCTTGGTGAAAATGGAAAGGGGCTGGAACTGTGATGGGGAGCAAGAGCATGAGTGGAAGAGGCCAGGCAGGAAGGCGAGATCGGCCATGCGTGGGAGAGTGCACAGGACAGGCTCGCAGTGCTCCCGCGACACAGGGTGAGAGCTAATAAAGGCTTGATCAGTGTGGGCAGCTGAATTAGATAGAAATATTATAGGCAGTCAGACCCTCAAGGAGACAATAGGGAAGACAAGGCAACTTTGCAACTTGGAAGAAACAGAGACTCCAGCATGGGCCAGACCTCAGGTCAAAAGGAAGCAAATGCAGTCACTTCCCTAGGGATGGGTATCCTATGATACTCTAAATAAGTATCAGTCACCTTGAAAGAGTCCAAATGAGTCACTAACTCAGTCTCTAACAGGAAGAGACCCTGTCCTATATTCATGCCTGCTTGCTATATGATTGGCTTCCCCATTTGGTCCTGGACGTAATCAATTTTACCTGAGCAATGGTGCTTGTAGACTCACTGGCCGATCATAGTTCTGTCCCACCTCACGCCCACCTAAGCGAGTTCCCCTGTACTCCACCACCTTAGACCCGCCTCATCACATGGTTTTCATCTATAAAATGTCCTGGAAGAGACAGCCTCCTGGGGACAACTCGCTCGGGCCCCCCTTCTGTCCCTCTCTCTTGGACAGAAGCTTTCTTTTCCCCAACAAATATGCTCTATTCATAACCTCTGTGTACTTTTAAAATTCATTCTTCGGTTTTAGAGAACATGAACTCGTTCCGGGTCAGGTCAAGAGATCCTTCTTTTCCTGTGTCATTTGGAGGTCATCCACCTGAGAGCACTGTTCCCTGTATCATGATGATGACGAGAATCAAGCATGCAGCCTGGCCTTTGAAGGCATGAGAAGCACAGCTGGAATTGTGTGTGTGTGTGAGAGAGAGAGAGACAGAGACAGAGACAGGCAGAGAGTGAGAGACACATAGAGAGAGAGACAGACACAAAGAGAGAGGCAGAGAGTGAGAGACAGACACACAGACAGAGAGAGCGAGAGACAGAGAGAGCGACAGGCAGAGAGTGAGAGACACATAGACAGACAGACACAAAGAGACACAGAGGCAGAGTGAGAGACAGAGAGAGGGAGAGAGAGAGAGAAAGAGACTAAAAAATAAGTAGAAATAAGTAGAGGAGGAAGAGGAGAGTAAGTTCACGGTTTCACTAAACTCTCATCCTTCTGATACTCTCAAAGGCCAGTGCGAGAGGCTTAGTGTACCTCATTGTGAAATTCCTCATACCTAAAGTTTCCTTCTCAAAAAACCTGCCTAGCATTGAGATAGAGGAAATGCTGTTCTCCTTACCTCCCTGTTCCACTCACCTAGAAGGGAAACCAGAAACCCAGACCTTCCCTCGGGGCACCTACTCAGAGATGTTATTAGATTGTCCAACCAGACAGGATGCTCCTCCGCCGACTGCTCATCTTCCAGGAATCACAAGGCATCCTTCAGACCACTCAGGGCTCCTTCATTGCGTCTACACACTTCCACAGAGACAGGGGACCTAGCACCCCACTGGGGACAGATTACTGTCCCCATGTGACTCACTGCACATTTCCTTTCCGATCTGACCAAAGGGGAAGACTCAGCTATCGCAAGCAGCACACACCCTTCCTGTCCCCCTCTCACCACAGCCTTTTAGAGGGCTTCCTGGGAGGAGCCGGAGCTCACTGCCTCAGGCCTCTGCTTCCCTTTGGTATTGTGCCTGAGCACCCTGGAAAGATTCTTCCTTTTATAACCCACATCTCCAACACAGAGCCCTCCCTGGCACTTACAAGAGCCCAAATGTGGAAGCCAGACCTCACAGACAGGCAGGAGGCAGTGCAGAAAGCTTGGCTGTGAGAGGAAGTCCTGCAAGGAGTTAGGGGCTGGTCCCTTCCCCTAGGAACTTTCCCCAGTCAGAGAGTTCCCTCAGAAACCGCACACTGAGCACCAAGACACACCAGGCAGTATGGCGGTGCCAGGCAAGCAATATAAACAAAACAGGAAGAAATTCTCTTCCTCCTAGAGCTAAATTCTAGGGATTTTGAAGAGGTAACTTCCCACACACCATGAATAAAAGGAACCAAAACCATAACACAATGCAAGGAGAAAGTGACATCATATTTAAGAGGAAAAAGGAAAAAAGCACTTCTTAGACAAAGATAAAAGAAGAGTCTGAAAAACGCTGCGAAGAGCATGGCATGGTGGTACTCTCTTTCAGTCCCGCACTTGGGAGGCTGAAGTAGGAGGACCATGAGTTTGAGTTCAGTTGGGATTACAGAGAGGGATCCTGTTTCTAAATAAACAAACAAACAAACAAACAAACAAACAAATAAATAAATAAATATTCTGTTAAAACTCAATTATGCCATAGTAGGAAAAAAAAAATGTATTCTGTCCAATTTGGCCACAGGACAGGCAGTCTCCAAAGACTCAGAACTTCCTCTCCTGGTTGATGACTGTCCTGCTGTCCCCACAGAATGTGGATGGGGGCTGCGGGCGGCAGACACCTGAAGGTCAAGGGGAGCAAAGCAAGTGGAACTCAAAGTTCACGTGAATCAGCTCACCCTTATGGTCTCCCTCCCAACTCGTCAGCACATACACAGTGCTTGAGAGGCCTCTGTCACTCTTGTCTCTCATGGTCACCTGACAATAGGTTACAAATTCTGTGCATCACATATTTAATGTGTAAAAAATTCTCCTTACCCTGAATTCAAATATGTTCCTTTATATCCTCTGCTCTGAGCCTTTGGACAGGGGACTAAAGAGTAGATTAAAATGAACTTAACTGTGAGTTTCTCTTACCATAATTCCAATCACTACGTAGTATAATAGGAAAAAGAAGGGGGGAATAACTCAATAGTTTAAGAATCGGAAAGCAAGGATTGTGATTATACAGGAGAACAAAATATTTTAACAGT
Source organism: Myocastor coypus (assembly GCA_004027025.1). Classification (NCBI taxonomy): domain Eukaryota; kingdom Metazoa; phylum Chordata; class Mammalia; order Rodentia; family Myocastoridae; genus Myocastor; species Myocastor coypus. The sequence continues at coordinate 762 of PVJA010037523.1, read as the reverse complement.
TTTGGAATGATCATCTTTCAGGAAACAGTAAGTGAGTGAATGGTGAATTTGAGCTGAATGTTCCCAGAAATGGAGCAACCAGGAGGCCAGGTACAGAATTCTGGCTTTGAACAGACAGCTAAGGTTGGGAGTATGTGGCTGGGGCAGGGGCAAATAAACTGAAAGAAGGGGCTGGTCAACGGCTGCCAAGTTCTAGAGGTCCAGAGGCCCAGACAGATAAAGAAGTGATTGTGTCATTAGCCATCATGGGCCTTAGATGAGCTACAGCCAGGGGGCTTGGCTGCTAAATTGTATCAAATTTATGTGAGATTAAAGCTTGGGGTATAACCCAGTAAGCGAGGGCTTGCCTAGCATGCAGAGGTCCTACGTTCCATCCCCAACACTCAGGAAAAAAAAAAAGACATTATATATGATTAAAACATGTCCCTATACTTTGTCATTTTATATCTCATAAATTCTCACATTCTTTTTCTAAATGTGGCAATGAAGAAAAAGTAATGAAAGACAGTCCTAAGGATGCGGAAAGTCCAGGGCTAAGGACAGCAGTGCACCTGCATGTGTTGGACAATCCCCAGTACTGCTGAAGAAAGAAAGGAGCCTTCAATGGGTAACACTTTAATTCCCAGGTATGCCTGAGAATTTAAGAATGATTTAAAGGTTTATTTAAGAATGATTTCTTGGGGCCGGGGAGATAGCTCAGGGGCACAAGTGCCTGCCTGGCAAGTACAAGGTCCTGAGTTTGATCCCTCGTTCGGAAAAAAA
>PVJA010037522.1:0-20306 GCA_004027025.1 Myocastor coypus | reverse complement strand
AGGCGTGAGCCACCACGCCCGGCAAACACCCAGTTTAGCTCCAAACTTTAACTGTGCCACCAAACACACAGCTCCTCTTGGAAAATTCTTCAGAAATGCAAACCAATAGGAACACTGAAGAACAATTCAGCAATGATTCAAAACCAGAAGCGTCCCTGATCTAGGAGTTTAAGAGCTGTATATATTTAGAAGATTGACATGTATTGCTGCATGACCTTCTGAAAGGCCCTACTGATGTATTTGCTCCTTAGCATGACATAAGAGAGCCTGTTTCCCTACATCTTTGCTATCAGTGGCTATATACTAATTCTTTTTTTTTTTTTTTTTTTTTTTTTTTTTTTTTTTTTTTTTTTTTTTTTTTTTTTTTTAATTTTTTATTTTATTTATTTATTTTTTTCTTGTTTCAGAACTTTTGTTTGTTTATTTATTTTTATGGCTGGCTCAGCCTGCCCTGAGGGCAGGGCTGGCCCAGCATGTGGTGCCGGGGATTGGGGATTGAACCATGGTCCCTGCAGCTGCCTGCAGGTGCTTTAGACCACTGAGCAATCCTGCCGGGCCCTATATACTAATTCTTAAAAGTCATCATCAAATGAATTCCTCAGAGTATATTTTATCCTTATTAGGGGGGTTTAGCAGCTTCCCTTGTTCATGATTATTTATAATACTTCTATGAATTACCTATTTTGCCTCTTTTTCTACTGAATTATCTTTCGCTTATTACCTCTGTAGCAAAATCCTATATATTGTCATTCTATAGTAACCTTTATCTGTTTACAGATTATCTGCTCTCTCTAGTGATCTTTTTCTGGGGCCTCTTGCCATGCACAGGTTTGTATTTTTATGCTGTAAAGTCCCTTATGGCTTCATAGTACTTAGAGAATCAGCTTCTCTGGAAGATTATTAAAACAGTCCCCCATTTTTTTGTTGAAAGAAAGTATTCTTCTAGCCTTTTACACTTTCTTCTATCTCAGCCTCCATAACTGTGAGATTAAAAGCAAATAGGAAGCAATGTGTAATTATACATGTTTCTAGAGACATAACACTCTCCAGAAGTATAGAAAAAAGGACTACAATCTCTGGATCCTTGACCAACATTAAGAAAAGATGAATCAGGCCACTACTGAAAATGCCAAGTCTTAAAACAGTGGAGCATGTAACACTGCTTATACCTCACTCTCAGCTGTCACGTTCCATCTTGTATTGTGACAAGAATCTTTTCATTCATCTTTGTGTTCACTATAACACGAACAACTAGAGAACACTTGAATAAATTAACTATATCTTGAAACATAAATGAAATTAAGTTATTTAAAAGATGATACAATACAGATACTGGGATGAAATTATAATATACCAATAATAAAACCAGCACACAACAATTATTGCAAACCAAGTATCAGTACTACAAAAAGCTTTTTATATTTATTTTCCTAATAAGTTCACAGACTGTACAGGCATTTTATCAAGAAAATAACATTAAATAAAACCTACTAGGAGCCAGGCATGGTGGCGCACACCTACAATCCCAGCACTTGGGAGGCTAGGCAGGAGTACTGGTGTGAGTTCGAGACCATCTGGGCTACAAAAGTGAGTTCAAGGCCAGCCTGAACTGTAGAGAGACCCTGTCTCAAAAGGACAAAAAAAAAAAAAAAAAAAAAAAACCTGCCAGGGGCCAACTATGGCTTAAGCACCTGCCTGGCAAGTATAAAGTCCTGAATTCAATCCCCAATATCAAAAACAAAAAACAAAACCTTCCTACCGCTGAAACAGAAAATTATATTTTGCTTACTTCTATCCTTGTTTTGATTTCATTTTACTTGACAAATTTTTTGCTGGGCATAGTGGTTCATGCCTGTAATCCTAGCACTCATGAGGACGAAGCAGGAGGAACACCATGAGCTGAAGGCCTACATAGTAAATTCAAGGCCAGCCTGAACTACATAATGAAACCCTGTCCCTGTCCCAGTGGAAGGAGGGAATGATGTAGGGAAGGAGGGAAGAAGTGAGCAGCGGAATGGGAGGGAGGAGAGAGAGAGGAAGGGGAGAGAAAGGCAAGGAAATGGAGGGAGAAGGAGGATGAGGAAGGAAGGGAGGAAGGAAATTTCTGCAGAAAGTTCATTCTATCTCATCTTTATAATAGCAATATTTGCCATATGATTTTTTTTTTTTTTTTTTTTTTTTTTTTTTTTTTTTTTTTTTTTTTTTTTTTTTTTTTTTTTTTTTTTTTTTTTTTTTTTTTTTTTTTGTCTTTTTGAGACAGGGTCTCACTATGCAGTTCAGGCTGGCCTTAAACTCACTTTTATAGTCCAGGCTGGTCTCGAACTCGCACTGATCCTCCTGCCTCAGCCTCCCAAGTGCTGGGATTACAGGCGTGCGCCACCACGCCTGGCTTGCTATATGATTTTTAAGAGCTTGCTGAATAGAACAACTTAAATTTCTATGTACCTCATGTAAACCCAATTCCAATTTCATCACCATTTCAGAAAGACGACGATTTTCTAATTTGAGTGATTCCAACTGATTCAAAATTTCCTGAGAAAGAAAATATACAAATAAATATAGTAAAGAAAAAATCAAGAGCATCTTACAAAATTTTTCCATAATAGCTTCCATTAGGCTGTTATGCTCTTCATTCATACACACACAGACACACAACACAAAAGCACACACTTTCTAAAAGTATGTATTCAGGGTGCTATCAGGTGATTTAACATGCATATGTGTAAACATTATTCCACAACACTGAAGCAGGCAGGAAAGACATGGCCATGCTTCTACCGATGGTCAGGCCCTAACCACCCTCCTGTGTTAGCCTCCCGCACAGGTAGGACTGTACTTCTTTCACAGAACAGCTTATTGCCAGTTTTTATTCTCCTCGGCTGCTTAACTTTCCTACTTGGAAAGGTATTTCTGACATTCTTTGGCTTTGTTCTTCCTGAATAAAAGCTGCCTGGTTAACTCCTTATTGCGACCTTTTATTTTAAGGTCTACTCCAACAGTTTTTTACCCTAAGTGAAAAGCATCCTAAGTTGGCTCTTGTTTACTCTGTGCCTTTGCACAATTGCTAAGTTTCTAGGGGTTTCAAATGCCAATCTCATACACGGACTCTTACAGGTAAATGTCTATCCTTGCATTCCAAGCCTTCTGGCCACTGACTAGTAGGTATTATGATATAGGAGTTTAGACTTTATTTCAAACCTAATGTGCCAAATTAATGTTCCCGCTCTCAGCTTATTTATGTATATACCTTTCATACAAATTCATCATTCTCACCCAAACTTCTTATCGTTTCTGTTTCGTTATAAAGCATTACTTTCTACTCCACTGCCTAACTTTAAATACTTGGTGACACTTGCCTTAACTCTGCCTACCTCCTGCTCCCAGTCTAAACAAACACAAAACTCACTTTTACCAACCAAGTATCTCCAGCACTCATCCGAGTCTCTCTCCCTCCGTTGCTCACTGCAAAGGGCCCCTTCTTGCTTCTACACCAGCCTCTGAGCTCATTCTGTGTGAGGCACAGCTCATATTCTAAGCTCACTTGGAGCTCACTCTGCCTCTGCTCACTGTGTGGCCACAGCTATTCTCTACTGACCTCAGGACCACACTAACACTCTCCCATAGCTGACAGAGCCCTTTGATATGCACCCCCAACTCTCCAGTCATTATTTCCATTCACTCCAAGTCTCCCAAGACTTTGGCAAGTACTTACCCCCTGCCTGACATGCTGCTCCTCCCCACTCACCCAGTTCATTCCTCCTAGTCAGTGTTGTTTCTCCCAGAAATCACAGCCTCTGGGAGCACTGGGGTCCAGTGGTCTAGATCTGAGCTCCTTCGGTGTTCTCCTAGTGCCACAGACAGACAGACAGACAGACAGACAGACACACACACACACACACACACACACACACACACACAACCAGTCATCCTTTTGCCTGTATCCCTCTCATCTCAAGGTGCACTAGATGGCTTGCTGTCAAGCCCCCAGCTCAAAGCAGCTGTCTAATGAAAATTTGCTGAATTAAACATTACAGAAATTCTATCTTTACTAAATTCAATCTTCAAAACATCCAATAAAGTTTTTCTTAAGTCTTTACCTTATGCTCCACTGCTTTTTCTTCTGCCTTTTGCATCTCTGCTTTGAGCTGCTTTTCCATGTCTGAAGAAGAACATTTGGCAGAAGCAATAGTGATATCTCGCTGATGTAACTCCCGAGTCAGCTGGGAAATTTCCATCTTCATACCTTCTAGTGCAGAGCTGTAAGTCTGTTCAGCTTGTAAAATCTGTTCTTTCAACTATAGAGAAGCAGGCAGGAAAACATCAAAGATGAAGTATTTACACAGAAAAAATATTGGTAGTTAATAAAATAATATCTATACTACCTCAAGATATAAAAATTTTCTGAGATTAAAGAGGGAGCTGAGTAAATCTGCATAAAACTAGTAATTTAGCAAGTGGCCCACCTGTGTTGAAGGAGGCTGTTATGGTTTGAATATAGGTGTCCCCCCAAAGCCTCATGCAGCCATGGGGTAACTTCTGGAATTTGTAATTATTATGGGTGTGGGTGTTGCACCTCCCCTGGGGAAGGTGATTTGCATTTCAATGTAAAGGAAGAGAAGTGAGCTGCATGAGCTGCTGCTACCTCTCCCTGCTCTCTTGCTCTTAGTTGCCACCATGAAAGGTTGCCCTCTGCCATGTACCTCTCTGCTTGGAGCCAGCTGAATATGCACTGAAACCTCCAGTAATGGTGAGCTAAATAAACCTTTCCTTCCCTCATTTTGAGTGTCGGGTATTTGGCCCAGCAATGAGAGAAGAGTAACTAAGACAGAAGTTATACTCAATCATTTATTAGCTCTCAAGAGAAAAAGAGGTGAGCTAAAGATCAGTTTCAAAGAGTTCACACACAGAGAGCAGCACTTGTGGCCTTCCTTTTTTTAGCAGCAAATCTGAAAACTCTGCTCGTGGTTTTCTGGTCCATAGAATATGATAAATAATAAATAGACAAGAAAGCTCAGCAGCTTAAGTGCCTGCCTGGCAAGCACAAGGTGCTGAGTTCAATTCCCAGTACAAAAGGAAAAAAAAAAGACTGTCTCAAAAAAAAAAAAAAGACCAGAGGAAAGGGCTGGGCTATAGATAGCTCTATCATGGGGCACCTAACTGACAGGAATGAAAACCTAGGTTAAGTACTACTGTGCCACAGGAAAGCAGACAGGTTAGGGCAGGAAAGGGAAGAGGGAGGGAAGGAAAAGGACAGGAGGAAAAGGAAAAGGCACGGAGGGAAGGGAAAGAAAAACAACAGAAAAACTCCAATCAAAGTGAAAAAGAAATAATCTCAAAGAAGTAATACAAACATACAAGTCAACAAATACAAGAGCCAGCCTTGTTATTATAGAGGTAAACAATTCTGCATAGCTCAACAGGCACTAAGGACATTAACCGTATCACTGCGCAGAAGAAAGTGAATTTTTATATCCTTGTTTAGCTTATAAGAAAATATTAAATGACAAATAACATAATATATTTTTGCAAGAAAAAAATTACACACGTTTTAGAATCCAATACATATAAAATAGTTTTAGCGTTCAAAGTCGGCAGGCTTCATTATCTTGAAAATAATGACAGGACATCCCTAAGGGTACTGAAACAGCAGGCGTGTATCCTAAGCTCAGGCATGTACTTTCCCACTCCTGGGCAGCAAGTGTTCTTGGAGATACATTTTTCTCAGGAAAATGGCCCTTATTGCCTTCTGACCCATGCCTCAGTCTATAAATACACCTGGCTCTGTGATCCCCACACGCAGGCCTTTACCTTCTTAATCTCTGCCCTATATTCATTGTTATGTCCTTCCATCTTCTTCAATTCTTCATATTTTTCCATTAGCTCTTGGCTCAGCTGTTTACATGTTGTGCTCACAGATTCCAAGCTGTATGACAAAAATATAATCACATATTTAAAATAAAATGAAACCCCTGAAATTCAGTAATCAGATTATCTAATTTACCCTCTTGATGTCCAAGATACATCCTACTAATAACTTAAACACCATTTCCCACCCCAAATTAAAACTCATTTCTAATCTCTTTACTATGAGAGGGAGCTAAATTCAGGTCAAACCTTTGACAATACTTTTGACTTTTGTAATTATTTATATTCTTTCCTTCTGCTTAAAATTAAACTGGTTACAAAATTCTAAAGATAACAGCAAAATAGCTAATTTTTTATTTGCTAGTTGTACTACAGAAAACTACCATAGAGCTCCCACCATGATCTTAGTTTTCATTATATCTGATTATACAATTCCATCCTATAAACAGAATAACCTTAAAAGCACTTCCACTCATCACCCTTACTCGAGAATCAATCCCCCATCAGATGTAAGAACCACAAAGGCATCAAAGTTGTCTTACCTCATAGCCCATTTCTACTGGGATGATCTTTTTGCTACTAAGCTGACAGTCTGTCTTTCGTGTGCCATCTGCTATGCCTGATTTGTTTCTCTTCATGTATCCCCATCTTGACTATAAAGCATCACTTTCTCCTCCCACCTAGCAATGATGGTCAACACCCTCTGAAGACATGATCTCAAGAATCAGATCAGAATTTACCTGACAACACCACAGAGCCCTCACTCTCCTAACCACCTTAAATACCATTATTTTCAGTTCTTATGGCTAAAACGTAAAAAATGTTTTAAATTTCTTGCAGCTCCCTGACTATATTTTCTCAAAGTACAGATTTTATGATTAAAATAATGCCTTTTCTTATTGCCCCTGAAACTTAAGTTATTATCCCTTTAATATCTAGAGCACATGACTCTAGATGATTCCATAAATACTTCTTAATACTCACCTGGGTTGTTTCTCCAACATTTTACACTTACCACATACGCTATCTCTCAAAAATAACATCTTTGCAATGCAACAGCATAAAAACCACTGATTAAATCCTTCACTTCCTTATTTAGGGGATATTTTGTTTAAGGAAAACAACACAAACTATTTCAAACAATTCCTTAATAAATAATAAAGCAACTCCTCTTTCTATCTTTTTGAGGTAAATATATTTACCCATTGTTTTATTACTAAACACTGGTTTTTACATTCACTTACTCCAATCTTACCTAGTTCTAAAAATCTAGAATGTTCATTTATTTAGTACTTAGTATGTAACTATAATATGCCCAACACTGAGGTTGAGACAGAAGGAAAATCATAATCATCTTTCCTAACTACAGATGATAAGATCAGGGCTCCACAAGGCTCAGATGTCCAAGGTAATGCTAAAGCTCAACAACCCAACAAAGGCTTCAGAACCTCAGGACAGAATAGTAAGATGTATGAACATCTGAAGATTACTGAAGAACCAATCAATGAAAACATCTTTGAGGGCCAGCGAGATGGCTCAGTGGTCTAAAGTGCTGCTTAGGCAAGCTTAGGCAATCACAGGGACTGTGGTTCAATCCCGCACCACATGCTGTGCGAGGGCAGGCTGAGCTGGCCATAACATAAATAAAGTTTTGAAAAAAATCTTTGATAAATTACAAATTTTGCAGCCAATTTCAAAAATAGTAAACTTTATTTATTCAATCTAAAGTATTCATAATTGTAACAAAGAATTTTATTTTGAAAAATGTGTGGCACATATGCTTAATAGGCAAAAATACTTAGAAAACATTTAGTGATTTCCAGAAACAAAAATAAAAGTAAAACAACAATAAAAGTATTAAAGATAACCTAGCTAGGCATAGTGGGAGGTGAGCCCAGTCTATGCAACTCAATGACTTAACAAGACCATGTTTCCAAATAAAAAATAAAGGGCTGCAGATGTAGCTCAGTGCAAATGCCTTGAGTTCAATTCTTCAGTACTTATCACTACAAAAGGATGTAATGAGCGAGGTAGGATAGCACATACCTACAGTGTCAGGTATTTGGGAAGCTCAAGTGGAAGATTACTTGAGCTTACAGTAACATAAATTGAGACCCACCTGGGCAATATGGCAAGACCAGTCTCAAAAAGAAAAAACAGAAAGTATAAAATGGTAGTTTTTTATTGTACTATGTTTGCATAAAAGCTAACAATTTGTGTACATTTCATCTTTTACATACAAAAAATTACTGCACAAAGGATAAAGATAATATGTATAAAACAAATGTCACACTCTTCCCAGGCAAACAAGTCTAGACATATCACAAAAGAATTTCCAAGTATTACAATAGTAAGAGCTGGCTGGATTAGAGTATGGTACAGATTAGGATTCAATTAACATCCAAGGAAACCTCAATACTGCTGAACAGAAAGAAGCAGCAGCATATCTAAACTGTGATCTTTCTGAGAATAGTGTAGCAAGGTGGCAGAAGGAAGCCAAAATGAGGAGGTTCTAAACAAAAAAAAAAAAAAAAAAAAAGGGAACTCATTCAAACCCAGCCACCAGGCCTGGTGCATGAGCGAGACCACCCTAGGCCTGCCAGAAACCATTCAACCCAGCAACTAGGCCCAGCCTGTGAATGAGACCACCCTAGGCTGCCAGAACTCATTTGACCCAGCAACCAGCCCCAGTGTGTGAGACTGCTCAGAGCCCACTGGAAACTCATTCAACCCAGCAACATAGCCAAGCATGTAAGTGGAACTTTATCCATCAGACAGGCCCAGTGTGGAAAACTGCCAGAGAACACTCTGCAGAGAGACGAGAAACAAGATCCACCCAGCTGATCCAGGTGCAGAACATCTTGCCAGAGTGGCACAGCAGGTTCACCACCAAGGGCTGTAGGAGGAAGAAGTGGAGCTCAGCAGCCAGGCCAAAGCCACACCCATGGGATGTTTGAACTTGGTAGATTCAGATCTGGAGCTAAGCTAAGAACTCTACCAAAGCTCTACACCAAAGGTCAGAAGGCAGGGCTATACAGAATGATAAAGAGAAGGAGCAAAATGCACTCTCAGGTCCTGAGCTCACCCAGAACTAATACAGCAGACAGCATCATAGAAGAAATTGGAAATCATACACCTGAAATCTCTGAAATAATAACATCAAAGTAAAGCAACAACTGCAGAAAGTTATACAGGAAATCAGATCAGAAATAATTTTTGAAGTAAAAAATAATAATAATACCTATAATAAAAGTACTAAGTGCTTCTAAAAAAGACACTGATTAAAAAAAAAAAGAGAATAGAAAAATGATGGAATCCTTGAATGAGCAAGAAAGTAATAGAATGTATGAAACAGATTCAAAATGGTACACAAGAACTTAAAACCTCAATCACAAGCTGGCAAAACCATTTCAATGAAAGTGAAAATAGACTTTCAGACCTTAAAGATATCATTGCAGCTAGTGAAAAGATAAGAAAAGATCTCTTAAACAGCATGCAACAAAAAATAACAACTGTGATATGATGAAAAGATGAACAATGTAAGACTAATAGGCATCAATGAGAAAGAAGGAGTCTGTACAAATGATATAAAAAGAATATGGGCAGAAGTAATAGCAGAAACCTTCCCAAATATGGGGAAACAATTTGACATTCAGACAACCAAAGCATACAGAACTCCAAATAACATCAACCCAAATAAAACCACACCCAGACATATAATAATCAAGATCTCAGAAATTCAGCACAGGAACAGTATAGAAATATATCACATTTAAAGGAAAATCCACTACAATAATAGTGGATTTCTCTGTATAAACCATCCAGCCAAGAAAAACATGGAACAAAGTACTTTAAGTCATGCAAGAAAACAAATTTTAGCCAGACCGACATACCCTGCAAAACTCTTTCAAGTTCAATGGAGAAGTGAAATACTTCCAGGACAAAGAACAACTAAAGAATTTCATGATTACAAAGCCAGCCCTGCACAGTTTACTAAAAGATAATCAAGAAATGGATCAAAATGACCATAATACCATGAAGGAGAACGGAAAGAACCCACCAAACAGGGCCAACAATTAAACACAGGAGAAAAAGAGGTGTACAAAGCAGTCTTTCACCTATTCTTTTGTATACAGCAGCAGAATATGTCCATCAACGTATTCTACAAATGGACTTCTCCTGCACCCTATGGGTCATGATTCTTTCTGGGTCTACAAGATGGATATCAAGGAAATAGCAGCCAATCCCACAAGTGACACTTGGCCACCAGTAAGTGTCATGGACACTGTCCACATCCACAACATCCTAGAACTTTGTGTGATATCCTATCCCCAAATTGTTGAGTGCTGTTCATATATTTGCCATTCCAGTATTTATGTTTTATTCTTAGTAATTCTTTACTACATAGAAACTTTTTCTTAGTTGCTATCTTTGTATATATTATTGTATTCAAATACTATGCGAGTACTCTGAATTGATTACAGATTCATACATATGATACACACAAAAAAATAAATGAAATATACAAAAACATAAAATAGAAGTAAAAAACATAACAACAAACAAAAGGCTGAGTATGGTGATGCATACTTATCATTCCAGCTCTCAAAAGACTGGAACAGGAGGATCACCATAAATTCAAGGCCTGCCTGGGGTACACAGCAAGACCTTATCTCAAAAAGAAAACAAAACAAGAACAGAAAAAAGTGAAAGAGAGAAAGTGAGTATAGACAACTCCTTTAAACAATTTGATTTGGGTCCAGGGATATAGCTCAGCACCATAAGTGCCTGCCTGGCAAGTACAAGGTTCAGAGTTCCATCCCCGGTACTGCAAATAAAAGAATTTAATTTGGAGGAAAGTCGAGAAATGTGGGAATATAGGGATAGAGATATAAAATTAAAGGAGAGTTTTTGGTTTTTTTCCAAAATCGGGGACATGAGAGCATGTTTTATGTCACTGGAAATGATTCAGCCAGAGACAGAACTTGGTGATATAGAAAATGAAGGAAAGACTACAGGACACAAAGGATGTGTAAGCTTTAGCACCAACACAGAACCATCATTTGCATCAACAGATTTAAGTGCACACATGCAGGCCAATGGGCAGATTTGGTAACATAAAGATTAGGAAGTTCTCTTTTAATTGTTTTCTCAATGAAATAAGATCATTTGTGGATGCTAGAAAAACATTATTTTTCAGAAGACTATTGGTTTACTTTACCAATATGTTGACCAAAAATTCATAATAATTAGAAGTTTTTGAAATGCATATATAATTATCTACCTGCCTTCGAGACGAGTCACTTCCGATTGCAGGAGTTCTTCACTTGTATAGGTCAAATCCAACTGGGAAAGCACACTGCCCAAGTCCCCTTGCCCTTGAGATGTGAGCCTCCTTTCAGCCTGAGAGTCCTCCAGTGGTCTACAAAAGGATACAAAACAATAATCATAGCACACATATTGAAAGCAAAAGCAATGAATGGGCAGGCTCTTCCTACTCCAAATGTTTATCTCTGGTACACTATTTTCTCTCCTGCTTTACTGAAAGAATTGGGAGAGTAGAGTCAAAACTCTTCCCGAAGAAATCAGCAGCAATTAATCCTTCCTGACCTGGGATTTAGCACTTTTTCCAAGGGAAGATGCAAATCAATTTGTTGACAATACCTTGAGACACAGAAACTGAAATTTCAACAGCATTCTGGTGAGAATAAAAGTGTACCAGATGTAAGTTCAACAAAAGAAGCATAGCTCACACTTTACTTTCTACCAATCTGTAGGTCCAATAAATGATACAAAGAAATTAGTTTTAGCCAGGTGTGGTTGGCACACACCTATAATCCCAACGTTCAGGAGGCTGAAGTAGGAGGACCACTGCAAGTTTCAGACCATCCTGGGCTACAAAGTAAGCTCAGGGCCAGCCTAAACTGCATATTGAGACCTTATCTCAAAAAGACAAAAAAAAAGAAAAAGAAAAGAAAGAAATTTAATTGTATGAGTATTTTTAAAAGGGGTAGTTTGACAGATGGCTGTCAGTGATGATAAGCAGTACTAACTTACTCTTCTCTGGAAGAGAGGTTTTTCAGGAGTGGTGGCCCCAATTCCCTTCACATCTCCAGCTTCACCGACAGGGTAATTTAAGTAATTCCTAACTTTCTAAATATTAAAATCCTTCGAACCCCAGTCCCGACAAAAAATAAAATAAAATAAATACCAAAATCTTTGTGAGAAACCCAAAATAAATGGGAAAAAAAAAACCATACAAAATTTTACCATATAAAAATTTAACACATAAATTAAAATGGAGCAAGAAAACCCAGAGTCAAATCAAACACAAAATTGTGACTATGCAATATTAAAACTGCTACTTAATGCTAAACCAAGTGGGTAAGATAAATAATATCTAACATGAAATACACCTTATGGCATCTCCTAGGTGTTGGGTATTGGTTCCCTTTGCTTGTAACTTCTTTTGCATTTTTGCCTCACGGATGAAATTTTCATGAGACTGAAGATTTGCCTTCAATTCTCTCTTTTCTTCCTGCAGAGTCTGCAAAACATTCAGAAAAAAGTCAGACATTATTAAAATTGTCCTTCAGTTTTCTGTGCTTCCAGCAGAGCCTGCAAAATACTCTGAGAAAAAGTCAAAGTATTACAATTCTCTACCTCATAAAAAAAAGGAAGCCAGGGACTCCAACTATGAGTTATACGATAGGTACAATATTAAAGACACTATCAGTATCTGAATTATCAGCTACAGTATAGAGAATAAACTATAGGTTTTTGGAACCTAGTTTCAGGTTAGTATCTTCTCTTAAAACACACCTTTGTCTAATTTCAGTAATTTTAAAACACATCTCCCAATTCACAATATCTGCTGTACACTTGGAATCTTACTTACTTGTTCAATTTCTCATGCTAGTGAGAAAATATTTTTACATACATAGGTTGGATTTATTTCACTTATGACTATGGTCTCAAGTTGCATCCATTCACCTATAAAAATTTCCAGTTACCTGCTTTGAAACTGTCTATTTTTTACTGTTTAAAATGAAAAATGAATAGTTTGTATTCAATAAAAAAATACCCTACAATGCACAAATCTAAGAGTATATGTGATCAGTGATTGCATAAAATGCACTCAAAATGCATTTTCTTTTCAGTGCCTACAAATATGATTCTGAGAGGCCAATGGGTCAGTACATATATACTTAAACTGTAGGACTGTTCTAATTAAAAGAACACACCTCCAACAGTTTTTCAGACTCCCTCCACCTTTCCTCCTTTTGCCGCTGCTCCTGCAGGATAGACATATTGGTTCCAATCAAGTCACTGACTCTTATGTTAAGACGCTCTATTTCCAATTCATTGGCACAGATGGTGTCCTTGGCCCGCTCAAGCTTACTGCTCAGGTGCTGGATTTCTGACTGGCTGGACAGCTCCACAGACTCTAATTTCTGTTTCCGATTGGTGAGCTGAGCCTAGAAACACAAATGTTAACAGTAAAGACAGAAATAACAAAAGAATGATAAATGAATAAGGAAGACATAAATTTGACTTCTGTAAAAATACAGAGCACTAGCTCATTAAAAAATATGGCCAGCAAGACAGCTCAGCTGACTGAACACCTGCTTAGGCAAGCAAAGGGATTTGGGTTTGATCCCTGGCACCACCTGCCACACTGGTCCTATCCCCAGGGGCACTGAGCCAACCACCAAGTCTGGGAGTTGTGCTGCATGTCTGTAACCCTAGAGCTGGGCAGGCTGAAACCAGGAGAATCACTGCATCACTATGAGTCCGAGCTCTGTGTAGTGACACCCTGTACCACCAAATACTATTTATATATATGGGGGCGGGGATACTGCTTACCTACTGAACAGATAGGCCCATTATTCCACCTACTTCTCACATAGGAAACAGGAGGCATAATGTACTATTCTAATGTAAGAAAGTAAAATTTAACAAATCAAACACTAAAACCATGTTTGCAATGCTTGTCATTCTGGTCTTCTAGAAGTGAGCTGCTTTTAATGTAATTTCAATTATTGCTATACTCTCTCTCAAGTAAATGTTTGTTTTAAAAGACAACAAAAAAAGGGTAATGTCTTATTACTTTTTACTCATTGCTGGGACAAATACCCAACACTCAAAATGAAGGAAGGAAAGGTTTATTCAGCTCATAGTTCTGGAGGTTTCAGTCCATACTTGGCTGGCCCAAGGCTGAGTGGAACAGGGCATACAGCATCCAGTTCATGGCAGTGGAACAGCAACAAAATGGTGGCAGAGGCAGCAACTAAACAGGGCAGCAGAGCAACAGCTCTAGTCTGTCTTTCTGTCTCTTTATATTCCTATCAGGCTCTCTGCCTTAGGATATCCACCCTAGACCACACCCATAGTCCCAGCCCTACTCAGACCCATAATCCCATCAGTACTAAAACACATAATCCCAATGACTCATGAGTCAAGTCTCAATCTATAGAAGTCCCTGTCCAATGACTACATCTACATGAGGCTTTGGGGGAACAACTAAACATAAACCATAACAGGTAATTAAAGAGAAAACGAGACAAGGAAAAATGTCATAGGACTAACTTGCTACAATTTTGTATATGCTTAGATTTCTAAATTTCTGTGTAAAATAGTCTAACAGTTTTTTTAATCACATTCTATGGGGATTTATTAGAGTATCAATAATTGATGGAAAATACTAGTTCCATGTTAAGTCTAAGGCATTTAATATTTAGAAAGACAGTGATGATAAGCTCAAGTACCTAAGTTATAGAGTAATAGTACCACTAAGCTTCTCCTCTGGAGGGTTAAGAACCTGTTTGCAGACCATAAAATTAGAAAAAAAAAAGAAGGGCTACAAGGATAGCCAATATTTTGGCCCTAGCCCTTCAAGGTCAGTGAGGACTCAGGACCTAAGAGAACCTGTAATGTAATACCCTATAACTTAGTAGTGTCCCAAATTTTCTGTTCAAGGAGATTATAGGGCCACAGAGTAAAGGGATCGATAATATATAGTGTGCCTAAGGACAGTCACCTCGAGCAAAAACATCCTCTCAGGCTTTCACAGAGAACAAACTGGTCAAGCAATGGTCATGACTCATCCAGATGGCTGACACTGACAAAAGTTCTACAAGGGATTTGACTGACTTTGTCAGATATGAAAATTACAATTTGGTTATATAGATCTTGCTTTAACTTGGACTTAACCACCCAGCAGAAAAGTTTAACCATGAGGCATAAAAAGTAAAGCCAGATTAGTATGCTAAGCTTTAAAAGGCTCAAGTCAACAGCTTCCAATACTGCCAGCTCTGCTGATAACCCACTACTATTATGCAATATTGCTCTATGTATACAACTACTTTCTATTAGTTCAATGAGAAGAAATATTTGTACCAGTAGTGCCTAGAAGTTATATCTGCATCTTGTACTCTGAACAACTACTATGAAGACAACAATATGCATTTTATTAGTTATTGTGGCTGTCCTACTAACCTGTTTTGAAACTCTCAATGTTATTTCTTATTAGTAATAAAAAAATAAATTATATGGTAAAGTACACAAATGTTAAGGGTTTTACTGAAAATGTTTTACATCGATAACTTACATAGGAGTGAAATTTAATGTTATTCCTCCCATAACCGTATATTGTTTATAAAAAGTCACTTGCTCTTTTCTTGAAGGAAGCTGCATCAATTCACATAAACTTTGTACACTGCAATGTTAGTCATTGAAAATTTCAGTTAATTTTAATATCATGCTTCCTGAAATCTATGATTTAATGTATTTTATAACAAACCAATATTTGATGCATAATTAACAAAGAGAACATTTCAAAATAAAGGGGCAATGTTTTATGCTATTTTAAAAACACTGTATACTTGTTGAAAGAGATTTTTTTAAAAAATTAAGTTTCTTGAATTTGTAGCTCAAATTTTCATTCTCTATAAAACATGGCATGTGATCATTCTGTTTTAATATGCTTTTCTGATATACTACCAATACCCATATTCAGGTTATTCAAACCAAACACAAAATATTATTTCAAAATGGAAAGATGGAAGAATTCTAGAATTTCACTATCTGAGGAAAGATATGTCTTTGCTAGAATACAGGCTCTATCATCAATCTGTGGACATTTTCTGAGCTAAAGAATGTAACCAAATATAGCATATCTCAAATTGGTTTCTTTCAATAATATTTTCTCCAGCGGTACATACAAATAATACTACTTCAGTAGCTATCTCACAGACCTGTAACATACTTAATAACCTAACCTTTAGGCTCTGTGTCCTAACCAAACTGGTTTGGCTCTGAACTTCTTAGTTTTCACAGGTTTGAAGTCTGCTGTTTTTTATTTTGCAACAGGGTCTCACTATCTAGGTCCAGACTGGCCTCGAAGTCCTTATTTAGCCCAAGCTGACCTCAAAATATGGCTTCTGAGTGCTGGTATTTCAGGTTTGCGTGCACCACCATGCTCAACTTAGTTTTCACAAATTTTAATTTCATCCAGACTGGTTCTTTACCACACTGTAAATGGACATAAATCATTTGTTAAGGTAAACTTCCCTTATTTTGAGTTTTGTCTCTTAAATATCTGGTATTAAGAGGTATGTTAAATATTTCTGAAGATAAAGATAGCTTTATTTTAGAAATGAAAGTGGAAATATCTCTGCGAAATCTAAGACAGACCTAAAGATTTTATTATATATGGCTTAGGGACAAAATCTTACTTTGATGACAAAGATGCTTAAAAATGTCTATAAATCAGAGAAAGGGTAGGAGAATAGAGAGATGTAGACAGATAAGATTTGTATAACTTCCGGGTCAAAATAAATTCTGAATCCAGGGTAAAGAAAATTTTTACTACACCCTTTCAACAGTGTGAAAGGAGTCAACATAAGTTTAGACTCACCAGAATAACCACTAAACATACACTTATTTCCAAACTTTTAAATATACATGTTTTTTGAAGAGGAAATTATATACAGAAGCCTATACAAAATGAATAATAATGCAGAAAGTGGGTGAGGATGGGAGAAAGAAAAGGGCTGGAGTATGGCTTGCTAAAAACCTCCCCATCCCTACCTTAACCTGTCCAGCAGCCTCAGAGTTTGGAAAACACAACTACAAAACCACCGTACAATGGACACTCAGGATAAAAGACAGCACAGATGCAAAAACTCTTAACACCATAATAGCTACACAACACTACTGAATTCAAATTGGTGACCTGAGAGCAAATAATGTTGATGTTACAGCTATAGTTTAATTAAACTATAGTATGTTCAGGTAGTCTAGATTTGCTAATCAATAATTAACCAACTTCTCAGTTTTGAAGGCTCAACATAGCATCTAATGTATCAGTCATGCTAAAAGTGTTTTTAGTATATAATCATCTTAAATACAAATTTTAAACTTTCATTAATGGGAATTAATACCTTAAATCTATAATCGCCGGGCATGCTAGCGCACGCCTGTAATCCCAGCACTTGGGAGGCTGAGGCAGGAGGATCGATGTGAGTTCGAGACCAGCCTGGGCTACCAAAGTGAGTTCAAGGCCAGCCTGAACTGCATAGCGAGACCCTGTCTCAAAAAGACAAAAAAAAAAAAAAATCTACAATATGCAATATGACAGTCATTGTCACGTGGGGCTGCTGAGTACCTGAATTGTGGCTGTTCGGAACTGAGATGTGATCTAAGTCTTAAAACACATGGTGTGTTTCAAAGACTCAGTTTTTAAAAAAATTACAAGTAAATAGTGTAATATCCTTTTTACATCTAGGTTAAATATATTACTAAAATTAATTTTACATTTTTACTTCTTTAATATGACTTTTAGAAAATTTTAAATTAAATTTTTATTAATGTTACACTAATTTCAATAATACCTCTTCTAATATTAAGAAAGTCAGAAATAATAATATAATCCACTTACAAAAGTGAATATTTTGTTTGAAGTATATGGCATTAAGAGTTATTTTAAGATTAATATATTTGTAAACCTTAGTTTTTTGTCTACTAGAACTGCTACAAATTTTTTGAACCACAAACATCTAGGAAATCTCACATTTACCATTCTAACTATTCTGTTTAAGTAGACAGTACTTGCCATAAAGTCAGAAAAGGATTTGAATCTAATGGCAGCCCTCAAATGCTTCCCCACTGTCTTAAACTTTAATTGTCACCCTAACCCAACTCACTTATTCTTTATGAATTTTAGAACCATTCTTGCCAATCTTCAAAATGGAAGTCAACAAATTATGTGGATAATCATTTGAAGAGCAGATTTATACTGCTACCAAATACCTGATACCATAATAAATATTAAGTAACATACTTTAAACATTTAAAAAAATTTACTAATGTGTTTGCAGCATATGCAGTTATTAGTCATTTTAGAGAGTAGGCATATGTACATAATACAGCACGGTTCTTTTCTCTTAATCTCCTTTTTTACTCCTTCCTCTCTGCTCCTAAATCCCCTTTAAACACACATTTTAAAAAAAAATAGCATTAAAAGGAATCTTGGCCTTGATAAGGCAAGACTTTACAGTATACATGAAAGATAGAAACCTAAAGAAAAAATTGATAAAAAAAAATTTAGGTAATTGTTCACAAAACAACTGTATTTCTATAAAAGCTACTTGGCCTGAAAAACATAAATTGGCTGAAACATGTAACTGCAACAAGGGCTGGTGAGATAGCTCAATGGACTAACTGTCTGCATAGGCAAGCGCACAAGTCGGTTCAATCCCCAGTACCCCATGCTGCATGCCGCCCCTGCCCACAGGCATGTTGAACAGGCCACTGAGACCATGGGCGTGGTGGTGCATGGCTGCAATTCCAGCACTGGAGAGGCTGCAAACAGGAGGACAAGTACAAGTCCGAGCTGTGTAGTGAGATCCTATACCAAATACATTAAAAAAAAAAAAAAAAAAAAAAAAAAAAAAAAAAAAAAAAAAAAAAAAAAAAAAAAAAAAAAAAAAAAAAAAAAAAAAAAAAAAAAAAAAAAAAAAAAAAAAAAAAAAAAAAAAAAAAAAAAAAAAAAAAAAAAAAAAAAAAAAAAAAAAAAAAAAAAAAAAAAAAAAAAACCTGCACAACTGCAACAAAACAGCAAAGGGTCCATGGTTCATATTAGTAGTAATAAATATCCTAAAAGAGAAAAGAGCAAACAATACAAAAATGAATGAAAGCACCTAAAAATAAGGGATAACGCTCAACCTCACTCAAAATAAAAAAATAAAAGGGTTGGAGATACAGCTCAGCTGCAAGGTTCCTGCCCAGTATGGATGGAAGGAGGGCGAGAAGGAGTAAAGGAGGGAGGGAAAAAGGAAGGTAAGGGAAAAGGGAGGGAGAGAGGGCTCTAAATTAAAAGATACTATATCTTTCACTTTTTGAGACAGGGTCTTGCTATGCAGTTCAGGATGGCCTTGAGCTCATTTTTGTCGCCCAGGCCAGTCTTGAACTCGCAATGATCCTCCTGCCTCAACCTCCCAAGTGCTGGGATTACCAGCATTTTTCACTTCTAATAGTAGAAAAGACAAGACTAAAAGTGGGATAAGTCAAAAGAAGTAAGAGTGCCTGCTGCTGACAAAGAGTGAGGGAATAAACACTTTTATATATTATCAGAGAAATTCTTCATCAGTCCATACTCAGAGGACATTTTAGAATTTTAAAGATTGTGCAAATGTTTTCATGCAACAATTTCACTTTTTGGGTCATTAGTTATGAAAATAAATGGACAAATACTCCTAATGGTTATATAGATGTTCATCCAAGTACTACCTTTATAAGCAAGAAGTAGAAAACCAAATGTTGTAAATATAAGGGACTGGTCCACAAGTTATGATAAATTCAGTGGCGGAGTACATTCATATACAATTATTACAGCTGTAATTTGTTGACACATCATATATAAACAGAAAAAATTTTAAAACAGTAAAAGATAAAAATACTATAGTAGATCCTTTGATTCATGTGCATGATGACTGCTTTGTGCATGAGTTGTGCCTCCCTCAAACCCTGTTATGTTGTGGGCACATTACCCATCTGACCTGAAAAATACTGTTGTAGCTGGGCATGGTGGTACACACCTGTAATCTCAGCACTCACAAGGGTGAGGGAGGAGGGCTTGGCTACAAAGTGAGTTCAAGGCTAGCCTGAACTGCACTGTGAAGTCTTGTCTCAAAAAAGACAAAAAAAAAAAAACTATATTATAAAGTATTTAACATAGTGCCTGTTACACAGTAAGCAAGTACTCAACATATTTTTGAATTGTTTCATGAAAAATTTCAGACATTTACAGATACTGAAAGAATAGGATAATGAATCTCAACATTCAGTTTTTTAAAACATCAACATTTTTATATTCTTGATATTTTTGAAAGCTTTTTTCTTTTCTTTCTTTCTTTCTTTTTTTTTTTTTTTTTTTTTTT
>PVJA010037521.1:0-20318 GCA_004027025.1 Myocastor coypus | reverse complement strand
ATGTACCGAACCCTCAGAGCATTCCATTCATCATGTACATTCCCCTGTTAACTATAGTAAATCGTCATCCTCAATTATATGTTTCTAATTTCCAGAACGTTCTGTATACTTCTCTTATGTATCTGAAATAACTTTTCCTAATGTAAGCTGTATTTACATTGTATGAGAAGGTGAATACCATTCTTCAACTCACTTTTACTTGTTTGTTTGTTTGTTTATATTTTGTCTTTTTGAATCAAGATCTCCTTATGCAGTTCAGGCTGGCCCTGAGCTCACTTTTGTAGCCCAGGCTAGTCTGGAACTTGCATTGAGCTTCCTGCCTCAGCCTCCCAAGTGCTGGAAGTACAGGCGTGTGCCACCAGGCCTGGCTTCAATTCGCTTTTACTTGCTTGTTATCTGAACATAGTGAAATGCAACCTATTAGTTCCTGTATTCATGTTAGCTGCTGTATTGTACTTTGTTCCATGAAAATACAGCAATTTGTAATTGTAGACTGAAAGTTTCACACAGAAAGCCTTTTAGGTAATTTTCAGTTGTTCAATTATGAATACTGCAACAACACATTCTTAAATATGAGTATGTGTTCCTGTAGGACATTCTTCATTTATACACATGGGAGAGACATTCCTTAGACATTCCTATCAAGTAACATGTGCATCTTCAGCTTTACTGGATCTTATTCCTGCCATTCACATACTTAGATCTATGACTGTGGGTAGCTATGTAGTATTCATAAATCTCAGTTTGTTCATCTTTAAAATGGTGATGTCAGTAGTTAGTAGTTTCCTGCCTCTTGGTACCTAATTGCTCTCATCTAAATGATCCTTTATTTAATGAACTACTATAAAACTTCTCACCCTATATAAAAACTAAGTGACAGAACACATGCAAAATAGCAACTAATCATTAGCCTTTCTTCTTCTTCTTCTTCTTCTTCTTCTTCTTCTTCTTCTTCTTCTTCTTCTTCTTCTTCTTCTTCTTCTTCTTCCTCTTCCTCTTCCTCTTCCTCTTCCTCTTCTTCTTCTTCCTCTTCCTCTTCCTCTTCCTCTTCTTCTTCTCTTTTTCTTTTCTTAACATGGGCAATGTCTTCAGTAGAACATTAGTGAGATGATCAGTGACCAAGAACCAAGTCTTTTCCGGCTCAGCTGCTCAGACTGTGGACAGCAGTGGGATCTGGCTGCTACCTAAACTATGGGTGGAATTTTCTGGAGTTCCTTGGTAGAGAAATATATTAT
The DNA here is from genome assembly GCA_004027025.1 of Myocastor coypus. Lineage (NCBI taxonomy): Eukaryota > Metazoa > Chordata > Mammalia > Rodentia > Myocastoridae > Myocastor > Myocastor coypus. The sequence continues at coordinate 19,083 of PVJA010037521.1, read as the reverse complement.
ACAGAATGTTCCTCTTCGGTAAAGTTTATGATGAGCTTTTCAAAATGCAAGGATCTAATCTTTGTTATATTCCGTTAATGACTCAAGTAGACTTTGGCAAAGAAAAAAAAAAAAAAAAAGACTAGTTTCCTTCAGTTCAGTTACTTCTATATAGGCTTCTCATGAATCTATCCAATAGTCTGAAGTCAAAATAACATATGTAATCTTTGGCTGAATGGGCTCACCCATGGCGTTATAACAATAATCCTCTCCTTGTTTTCATATAAAACCTTTTGGAAACATTTTTCTTGGAGCCAAATTTTCTATATTTTGGAAACTTGGCTTCAGAATGGATGATGGGATAAGTAAGTCATTTATTTTCCTCTTGGAGAGTAGCGGAAAAAGCAGTCTAGTTGTCAGATTATTTCTTAAACAAAAGTTTGTAGAACAACCCAATTTTATGTGGAAGAAAGCCCTGTCCTCTGATTTCCATTTTAAACTACACATTCACTTTAAAAAGGCTTTTCATGACAGCTCCATTCAAAGTCAATCATATGTCTGAGGGTCAGATTCTCCAACAGGGGCTGGCACATTTTTCTGTAAAGTGTCACCGGTATTTTTAGGCTTGCAGATTGTATGGTTTGTCTGTTTCAACTCCTGAAACACTCAAGCCAACGTACGGACAAACTAACAGGTCTGCGACACAACTCAATCTATGGACACTGAAACTAACTTTCCTATAATTTTCATGTGTCACAAAATATGCTAATTTTGAAGAGTGTTTAATAATTTAAATCCATGAAAAGCCACTGTGAGCTTACAGACCACGCGAATCCAGTCAGCGTACTGGATTTGTCCAGTAAGGTAAAGCTAGAGATTCTCTAGTCTACAAAATTATTTATTTTAACATTAAATATTAATAAAGCTAATAATGTATAATTGTCTTTTTTCTATTAGTATATATATTTTAATACATAGTACATTCATCTTGGGGGAAGAAATTAGCTAATGTATATATCATATCTTAAACATATTCAGAATCTACATATATATATTCATATTATTTCTGTATTGTCTTCTACTAAAATCCAAGCTCTTTGTCTATGAAAGCAGGAGCATTATGGATTCCATTCACCCATTTTGTCAGGCACATGGTGACAGCAATTGATATAAGAATAATTTCCTACTTTCACAGAGTCTCATTTTTTAAAGTTTATGTATTTAATCAATTAACAGTGTCAGTTGAATGTCTATAATGTGCGGGAAAATAAGAATATGTTCTATAGGGACCAGCAAGAGAAATCAGATATGGAGCTGATCATAGATTCACAAGGCATCTTTGAGCAAACTGGAGGGATGAACGTCTCAAAGCAAATACATAGACGGCTGTGTAAGGATGGTTCTCCTTAAAGTTGGAGTAAGTTTTGGATGAAAAACAAGAGGAAACAGGCAGGTACTATATAAAATACATCGCTGGATGCCGAGCCTGGGATCTCATGTATACTTCTAATGCTGTTTTTGAAGCACAGCAGGGCTGTACCCCAAAGAGTGATTCATGGGGAGAGCTAGGTAGTCTACCAGCCCAAGGAAGGAGATGCCATTGAGGTGGAATTTTTTTTTATTAAGGAGATTTTTTTAGCTGCTTGGTTAAAATTTCAAGCTGTAAAAACAGCTGTAAAGAGATTTTTGAACTACCCACTCTACACTTATCCTCCTTTCAAGAGCAATCATATTTGCCAAGGTTTTATTTCTTGTTTTTCTTAAGGGGGTGCCTTTCTAATCATCAAAAAAAATTTCTACGGTCTAGGGAGATAGCTCAGAGGTCTAAATGCCTGCCTGACAATCACAAAGACACAGGTTCGAGGCCCAGCACCACATGCCTTTCCAATCCTGGAACCCTCGGAGCACCATGTCAGCCCCAAAACCAGGCATGGTGGTGCCAGCCTGTAACACAAGCACTCGGGAGGATAGGAGAATAGGAGGATCACTATGAGTCCAAGCTACATAGCAAGATCCCGTATCAAATAAATAAATAAATAAATAAATAAATAAATAAATAACATATTTTAAAAATTTTAAATGTTCCATCCATGCACAATTATTTTCATGTTTTCTTTATGTCAAGAGAAATTAACTATACAGCATCTTGCTGCTTCAGTAATGAGGATTATCCCAAACAAGTCTATTGAGCATCTCATTTGGGGGTGTGCTTCCTAAAGTAGTCATCTGGAGCTGCTTGGCTAATGTTTCTAAGGAACCTTGGGGGTCAAGGTCTAGTTTCTTGAAGTCTAAGGCATTTGATATTCAGAAAAATAGTGATGTTAAGCTCAAGTACCTGTGTTATAGAGTAATAGTATCACTAAGCTTCTCTTCTGGAGGATTAACAACTTAAGTTTGCAGACCAAAAATTTAGAGAACAAGATGGGCTACAAGGATAGCCAATATTTGGGCCCTATCCCTTCAAGATCAGTGAGGACTGAGGACATAAGAGAACTGGTGCTGTAACATCCTATAACTCAGTGATGTCCCAAATTTCTGTTTAAGGAGATTTTGGGACCACAGAGGAAAGGGAATTACCATGTATAGTGTGCATAAGGAGAGTCACCTAGAGAGAAAATACTGTCTCAGGCTTTCACAGAGAGCAAATTGGTCAAGCAATGGCCATGACTCATCCAGTTGGCTGACACTGACAAAAGTGCTACAAAGTGCTGTACGTGGTTTCAAGGTAAATCCTGAGGGGACTTGACTGACCTTAGCAGATATAAAAGCTACATGTTTTGTAACATAGCTCTTGCTTTAACTTGGCTTTAACCACCCAGCCAAAAAGTTTAGCCAGGAGACATAAAAAAAGTAAAGTGAGATTAGTATGCTGAGTTGTGAAAAAGGCTCAAGTCCACAGCTTCTGACATTGCCAGTTCTGCTGATAACCCACTACTATTATGGAATATTGAACTGTGTATACAACTACTTTCTCTTAGTTCAGTAAGAAGAAATATTTGTACCAATAGTGTTTAGATAAGTTATCATGTCTGTATCTTGTATTCTGCACAACTACTAAGACAACAATATGCATTGTATTAATTATTGTGGCTGTCCTACTAACGTGTTTTAAAACTGTCTCATTGTTATTTCTCATCAAAAGTAATAAAAAAAGAAACACACCCACAAAAAGTTTTCCATTTACTGAGAGTTGGGGCAAGAGATAGTTTCCAGAGGATGCAAAGAATGTGTATCCTAGTGCCGTTGCACACATACCTCCCAGTAAGATTCAGGCCTCTAGGACAGTGTGATGCCACCACTGTTGATCCAGCAGGAGGCGGAGCTCAAGCAGTGCTGCTAGGGACAGGAACTAGTTGTCCTTATAGGTGACACCTTGTGCACCGTCTGCTGTGAAGTCTGGTCTCTCCCAGTACTTCTCTGTGCCCTAGAAGCTGAGGACCTTGCTATCATACACCTAAACATTCCGCGTTACTACACTTCCACAAGTTCTTTGCCACCAACAGAGCCATAAAGCTGATGGTGTATAATCATTTTGTGCAGGATGAAAGTAACCTTGTTAGGTCACTTTACAAGCAGTTGAGTATTTAGAATAATGATAGACATTGTCTAATTGCCTTGTCAGCTAGAGTGGGTAATGCTCCTACTCTGCACATAGGATGAAAGATTCTTTCAGGGCTCATCGATACTAAAAATGGCTCATTGATTCTGATCTAAAATTTAAAAAAAACTTTTTTTCTTTAGTCTATATATTTTTCTCCTTTGAAGGAAGCTAAATGTATTTACATTAAAATACCATTTGTATTTATTTCTTTTATGGAGCATTTTCCCCTTTTTATGTTGACCTATTTTATTTTATTTATAAGGCAAATTTAAGGATCTTATTCCTTTCTACATTATATATATGGTGGATATTTTTCAAATTATCTTTATAAACTGATTTTAACTTCCTGATAAATAAAATTTACAGATTTTATGAGATAATATTTACTAATCACTAAGGGATTTGAACGTGCTCTGTGCTTCTTAGAATGTGTTCTCTGCTGCAAATTTATAAGAAAAAATACAGTTCTACTTTAATTTTGAGTCTTGATCTATACAGACAAAGATTTTGCAGAAGTAATGCTTACTGTCTTCGCAGTAGGGTGTCCCAATACAATTCATGTAATGATCTGCTTTAGTATACTTACTTGAAATGCTGACATAATCACAATCTGAATACCCAAATTATGAGAGTCTTGTTCAAGTCCTCACCATTCAAGCCTTCATCTGTTCAACATCTATTCATGTGCCAATATCAAAGTCTACTACCAATGAAGGTTCTATAATAGTATGTAATGATACACTCTATTTTTTTGTATCTTTCTTTTAAGAAAAAATTTCCCGGCAGGGCTGCATTTGAGCTAAAGATTCAATATGTCTGGCTTCACAGACATTATTGTATTAGTAATTTTATTGGAAGAATATTCAATTTAAAGATTAAGGTAGGATAAATTAGTATCTTTACAATGTTGCATTAACTTGCCGAGAACTTAACATTCTTTCTCATTAATTTAAATGGCATTTTATCTTTTTTGGGGAGTCAGTCTTCAACTACATCTAAGGATGTTTCCAGCGGCCCATAAGAACATTGCTAATACAAATTTGTAGTGCGCTTTTCCATCTGCAGCCATTTATTTCTTACTTTATGACCTTTGTTTAATGGATTTCTCTTTAAATTATATAACTACATCTTAGTGGATTTAGGGTATTAATCTCTAAGTACTTATTACTAAATTACTCTTTTGTTTGTACAACTTTCCAAGTTCTTTTCAGTTCTCTAGACTTAGGGAAATGTGCACATATTTGAAAATAGTTGACAATTCTCTTTCTTTTTTTTAAATTTTTTATTTTATTTATTTTTTTTCTCGTTTCAGAACCTTTGTTTGTTTATTCACTCATTTTCATGGCCGGCTCAGCCCACCCCGAGGGCAGGGCTGGTGCAGCATGTGGTGCCGGTGATCGAACCGGGGTCCCTGAAGCCGCCCAAGCTTTCCCAAGCAGGCGCTTTAGACCACTGAGCCATTTGGAAAATAAAACTTAAAAATTTTTTTTCAATTCATTGAAAAGCCTCTTTCACAGAATCTTAGGTAATGGAGGTATAATCAATGTTTTTATTATCTTTCTTAATGAAATGGGAACATTCTTTGTGTTTCACTATTTGGTTGGTAGTTAAATATTATCAATTTATTTCAAGATATAAACTCTGAAATCAGGAATAGCATTCATTTTTATCAAGCACTCTCTTAGTATGATGGACACCATAATATATTTTTCTTACTTGACATAATTAATATGGAAAGTGCATGACATACTGATTTTCTTAAATGAATCAAATCTAACTGAATCTTTCAATCTTTTAATATATGTTCTTAGTTATTTGGTATACATTCTCAAAGTTTTACCTCAACAGCCACAAGTAAAATCTATCTGTACTTGCATTTTATTATACTACTTTGTTTAGTCATTTTATAAAAAGCTTATTACATTATTTTACTTTTCCCTTATACCTTAAATAATTTAAATAGTATGTCTTTGTTAGATTTTTGTTAAAATTTTCTCCTGAAATTAATTAGTATTGATGTTTACATTTTTTTGACAGGCTTCTTAATATTTTTACTGCATTACATATTTTTTAGAATATTATGTTGTCTACTCAATATTTATAATTTATCTGTGTAAGGATAAGAAAAATATTTTCTCATGTAGTTCTTAATTTTGCCAGAATGGATATCTATTTATTCTTACTTATTTATTTCTACCTGCTGTGCCTTATTTAGCATTATATTTTTCTCAAAATATAAAGGGATTATACAAAATAAATAAAATGAATTTATTCTACTTTGCTCTATATTTTACTACTTTTAACAAATGAATTTAACACAGATAGGCAGACCAATAATAGTTCATAGAATCTTGATACAACCTGTTATTCACCTCAAGTTTATTGACAATATATGATATGCCCAGCACTATTCCAAAAGATGGTGAACACAAAGGTATTCAGATTATTCATCTTCAAAGAATTCTATCCAGCAGACATGTCCCGAATATGTAAAACAAAGGTGCAGCATAAGCTCGGAAACTGTTGAAGAAACAGACACCTACAGATTTCACAGGAGAGTTGTAGAGTAGATATTAAACATGGGTCTTTGAGACATAAAGACAAATGCTACCTTAGGCTGGAAAGATAGCTTGATGGTCTAAGCACCTGCCTAGCAAGCATAAAGACCTGGGTTCATGCTGTGCCAGCCCTGAAACCTGAGGCACACTACACCAACCACTAAAACCATGCACTGGTGCACACCTGAAATGCCAGCAGTGGGGAGACTGAAATGGAAGGATGACTATATGTCTGAGATGTGTAGTGAGACCTTACATGTAGTACATAAAAATATAAATAAAAAATAAAGATAATTCCTACCTGATTAGAAATTACTAAAAATATATATTTTAAGATATATTCTGACAGATATACTAAAAAGGTCTGATGGTACTTTATTTTTGCTTTAACAAAACACATTTACCTCCCATGTTGATTTAAGTTCAAGTTTCTGAATCCAAACTGTTATCTCAAGATTTTCTGGAAAATATCCATGTTGAAATGATTTTTATTGCTTGAAAGATAACTTGTTTCCTGTAGCCCTACCTCCCATGCAGTGCATTTAGAAGCATTTTTATTTTCATACTTTTAAGATTTTTATTCTTTTCTAAAATATACTGCAATAGTCTTAATTTTTGTTAATTTTAAGTATAATATGTTGACATCTATCAGCCTACTATCTGTGAAATTTCGAACTCAGAAAATTATATTTTATGCATTTTGACAATAAGTTTATTTGATTTTGGAGGGTTGGCCTTTTTTGGTTTTGTTTTTTATATCATTTGTTTTTGTTTTGAAAGCATAAAAGACCTGTTCACTGAAAATTTCCTACTAGTATTAAAAAGGTGGTTCCTGAAGAAACTATAATATCTTATTAATTACTAAATACATTGGAGATAAATCAAGTAATCAAAATGTTTGAAATTCTGGCAGGAATCATGCACCACTGGGGAAAGCTAAAGACTTTGTATAGTGCATTAATATCCTTAGCGGTAGAAAGACTCAAGTCAACAACTTTCAGCGTTGCCAGTTCTGCTGGTAACCCACTACTCTATGGACTATTGGAATATATATACAGTTACTTTCTCTTAGCTCAATGAGAAGAAATATTTGTACTAATGGTGTTTAGAAAAGATAGCATGATTGCATCTTGTACTCGAAACAGCTACTATGAAGACAGTAATATGCATTGTATTATTGTAACTGTCCTACTAACCTGTTGTGAAACTGTCTCTTTGCCATTTCTTTCTTATTAAAATTAATAATATATTTGAAAATTAAAAATTAAAAATAATTTGCTCGGAATAAAAGGGAAAAAAACACCACGGGGGGGGGGGACTAAGGATAAGAAATGTAAATAAGTCACTAGAAAAATATAGTGCACAAATTATCCTCATAAAAGGAAGATAGAGGCAATAAAAAAGAGAAGATATTGAAGCTATGATGTGTCAATTTTTTTTTTTTCGGAATAAAGAGACACCTGAATCTGGATGCCTTCCATACATATAGCTGCAACTGCAGCATTAAGGAAGCCTCAACAGGAAGTCTGATCAACATTGGCAAACAGGAGGAAGGTTGTGGATAGGGAAGAATGCGAGGGAAAGATATGTACAACACAATATGTAGTAAGCAGAGTAAACAAGTCACCTACACCATAAAAACCCAGGTGAAATTGCAAAGAGATGGAAAATATTCTAACAAGCAGAAGTAAATAAAAAAATGAACTACTGGTTTGCCATTAATTTAATAGGAGACACCTGAAAAGTATTAATGTTTTATATTGGGATCTTTCCATTGCAAGTGCATCTTTTATTTCATATAGTTAGTATTATTTTGTTTTCATAAATACCCATATTCTAGTTTGTGAAGTCCTTTAGTCCTTTTTGTATTTGCTGTGTCACTTATTTTATATTAAATAAGTGATTTTTTATATTTTACTGTTATTTTCTGTTTTTTTTTATTTTTTGAAGACAATCAAAAATACTTTTAAATTAGAAATTATACAAAATTACACTAAAAATAATAGATATTAAATGATGGTTGTTATATTCTATACTGCTGTCTTCAAATTAATTGTTTAGATTACCGGACATAAGCATGCAAAATTGGAGAACATTAACTACTCCTTTTAACAGATCAGCAGAAATCAACAGTGCAGTTATGCGAACTAACCTGTATAAACACATACGTGTACCTTTTTCCCTAACCTCTTCCTTTTTTGTTTCCTTATCCCAATTGTTCTTTACCTTTGAACAGATTCTTTCTCTCTCACAATATGTACTGTACTTTTCAGGTTTTATTTACTCTATCAGGTTTATATACTAGGGAGACAATAGGATGTTTACACATGTTTTGTTTCACTTATGATTGAAGTTTCTAGTTATATCAACTCATCTATAAAAGCATCAGCTTCATCTTTTTTATGGCTGAGTAACACTACATTGTGTAAAAATATTACGTCTTCATTATCCATTACTCAGTTAATGGGCATTTGGGTTTCTTCTAAGATTTGTGATCTTAGAAGATGCATGATGATGAATTGTACTGCTATAAACATGGATACACATATCGCTTTGGTATGATATTTTCAGTTTTTTTGAAAAATACCCAGGGGAAGTAGCTGGATAAAATGAAACCTCAGATCCTCTTGAGGAATCTCCACACAGATTTCTATGATTGTACCAGTCTAATATTTTCTCTTCATTCTCTAGATGCATAAAGTACAGTATAAGACTGCTTCTGAGAGCTTGTTTTGTTCTACTGATGTGATAATTTATTGCTATATGTTTCTCTCTTAAGAATCCTTTGACTATGTCCCACAGGTTCTGATAGGTTGTATCTGTATTTTTTTTTAAAGAGAAAAGGGCTTTATTTTCTTGGAGAACATGGAGAGAATTCGGGGAAGATAAGGAATTCTCTGAATTGGAACAAAGGGAGACTGAGGCTTTTATGACCTTTTACCAGGGGTGGGATTTTAGGAGGATGTTTAGATTTATCTGAGGAGCTGATTGGGGCCTTCCAGGAGGTGGCAGGACAAGTGGATGGAAATTGTATCTGTATTTTCATTTGATTGTAAATTGTTTAATTTCTGTAACTTTATCTGTGATGCATTGATTGTTCAGAAGGCTGTTATTTACTTTGCATGTGTTTATGTAATTTTCATAATTTCTCTTGGCAATAATTTCCATTCTTAGGCTGGAGAGATAGCTTGGTGGCATAAGCTGAAGGTCTTGATTTTGAGCCTGGCAAGCTGAAGGGCTTGATTTTGAGCCCTAGTCCTGCATGCTTTACTGGCCCTGGAACCCTGGGTGCACCATAACAGCCCCCAAAGCAGCTATGATGGCGCATGCTTGTTATCCCAGAACTAAGGAGGACCACTTCATCATTTAAACTGTGTAGTGAGATTCCATATCAAAATAACATAAAATAAAAATAATTTTCATTATGATTGCCCTCTGATTCAGATAATACGCAAGGGATAATTTGACTTACTAAAAACAGAAGAACCACTATGGATGTAGGTGGCTTCAGCCAATAGGTTTGCAATCTGGATATAATACAAAGAAAGAAGAAATTCTGGCTTCTGTTTTTTGAAAAGAGCTCATCATCACCTCTGTCTCTGGATGTCTGGGCAGATTCTTCAGCCTTCCAGTGTACACAGTTCAGTTTCCCAATACAGACTCTCACGGCTTCTGCAGGGAACTCCGATCCTTCAACTTTTGACCATATTTTTGGATATCTAATGCACAGATAATCCTTTTGCCTTCTCTCGCATCTGATTTCAGATGGCTATTACCCATCCAGTGATATTTTAAAATTTTATCAAGAACACATGGACTCTTAAATGTACAACTACTGGTGCTAATGTGCGAGACTGTCCGGCAAAACTTTTCTTTTACTCATAGTTTGCAGGACTATATATCAGTCTTAATAATGTTAGACAAAGAAGAAATTTCTTTAAAAGGCAGGCAAATAATTTTCAGAGGATTTTTTTTTTTTTATAATCAGCTCAGCCTGCCCAGGGGTTGGGCTGGTGCAGCATGTGGTACCAGGGATCAAAATGTGGTCCCTGTGGTTGCCTAAGCTCTCCTAAGCAGGTACTTTAGACCACTGAACCATCTCGCGGGCCCGTCAGAGAATTTTAAACAGTATGAACAGGTGTGGTCAGGATTCTGTAATTGGGCCTCAAGTACTGTAAAATTTCCCTCACTGTACCCTCTCTTAAAGGAAAAGAACATTCCGGGAGACCACCATTTCTGTTCCATAAATTTAATACTTAAAACTCATCTTTTTATTTCTTTTGGTGGAAATACATACATGATATTCCAGAGAAAGTATATCATCCTGCCTCCTATTAAAATATGTACCCCTCAACCCTGATACTATAATATTGCAATCTTTCAAATTAAGACTGAACAAAGGAGAGAGAGAGAGACAGAGAGAGAGAGAGAGAGAGAGAGAGAGAGAGAGAGAGAGAGAGACTCAGAGACAGAGACAGAGAGAAAATAGTTGTGAATCCTGTTGCAGCCAGGAGCCTAGCCTTAGCCTGGGAATTGCAGCTGCAAATCTCTTGAGAAAAGGACACCCACATGAAATTCCAGTGCTTAGGATTTCAGTGAGGAGGGAGACCACAAGTATGACCTTCCTGTTGGTACTTGGGAACTTCCACTTCAGGTCCAAACCAGGAGCAGGAAGCTCAGTGCTTGCTTAGCAAGTAAAATGGAATATACTTGAACATCTTCCAGCTTAAGGCTGGTGATAGGATACTTATTTCTTTGTCTAAGGGAATTTCTCTCATATTTGCTAGTGGTTCCAACCTGCCAAAAAGGAAACATTCTCTTTGTGGCATGTGGAAAAAATGTCTCAAATTTTTATTTTGTGTTGAAATCCAACCCAAAATACATCTGTCTAATTGCAAGTCTATGCTTTTCCTATATTAGCATTGTTTTTGGCTGGGACATGGACCTAGACATGGGCAGGATATGGACGGTGAAAGGCAAATACAAGCAAGTTAGAGTGGGAGAGCTTTATTGCTTCATCGGGCTAAAAAAGAAAGTACTTTTGGAATATCAGACATGCTTTTTCTCCTTTGGTTATCCAACTAAGTTTCCATGGAGGGAGCTACAACTTGAGGGCATAGAAAAGAGAAGAATAGATATCCCAGGAGAACAGACTACTATGAGCAACGACATGAAGAAATGAATGAAATAGTTTGTACAATAAGTTTATTATACCCTTACTTAAATATAAGAATATTAGATTTCATTGCATATTTGCTGTGGTCTGAAGCCTGTTCTGAGTTCCTCACTTGTGTTATTTATTTTAATGCATCATGGTGGTGAAGCTAATTGCAGAAGATCAAATAGCTACAAAGCAGTGCAGCTAGATTACAGTATTTGGCCTGAGTTGGGCCAAGATGGATACCACTGAAGACAAAGCTTGCAGAGTATTTAGGGGTAGACAGAGGAGGGTCTTAATGTACTGGTAGGAATCTAGTTTTATTTTTAGAGTAAGTTTGAAGCATGATTCCAGTAAGACTGAAGCATGACTTGCCTGCTTTTCAATGAGGTAAGCATCAAGGATACAGGTTAGCTGGGCTAGGAAGTAAATTACATGTGTACTCTCAGATCCTGGGCAAACTCACTAATTCATTTGCAAAGTACTCAGCAATGATGTTTATAGGCTATTTCTGGTTTTCATTATTCACAGAGAAAACTGGAGCAAAGCCCTTGACTAAGGTTACTGTCAGCATCAAAGCCAGAATAAGAATGAACTCTAGGTCACTTGAATACTAATTATTTTCATGTCACCTTTTACTAATCTATACTTAAACATCTAACCTGCCAAATCCAGGATTTTGTTTCAGTGAATATAGAAAATCTGAAAACATAAATCTTTTTCTGTTCTTCCATCTGAAAGAATTAATCTATCTATTTAGAGACAGACAGACAGACAGACAGACAGACAGATAATCAAAGAATTTTCATATTCTTTATAATGCATGTAGTATGCATATACTATGTATGACACATCTAGAGAGCCCAGGTAGAGCCTTTACTCACTGTCCTCATTATCATCTTCAGCTCAGTTTCATTTCATATTTTTATGATCCTTCAGAGTGTGCTGTCTTCAATGAATAAGATATCCTTGAAGATAGGAATTATATATTTTTAAAATCCATGAATATATCACATCTACTTTAGGTTGCTTCCAAAATTCAATATTATAAGCATCAAGAGACACATTTTTGTACCTCAATCTGTATGCATATTTATGACTTTCTATTTTCCTAGAAGTGGAATTACCATTAGCTAACATTTTAAATCCTTGCAACATTTTTTCAGTGTTCTCTTTAAAAAGTTTAGATTTTCACTCCCACTAGAAAATTTAAATGTTCTCCTAAGGCATTCTCCAAGAGTGTGGTAGAGAGGGGCATAGCAGCGAGGAGATTTCCTATGCCAGTGATTTTGGGCTCCTATGTTGTAGCCCTGAGGACTGCGTTTTTGACGAGATTTGATCAGTGGGCGCTGCGCTGGCGCTTGGTCATTAGATGGCACTGAGGAGAGATGGGAAGCTAGGAGTCGGAAGCCACCCCAGTGTTTTCCCCTCACGCTCTTTCCTGAGAATTATCGCTGACAGAGGCTGCTCTTTTTTCTGAAGTTAATTCCAAATCCTTTCTACATACCTTCTTTGCTCCAAGTAGACAAGTGATAGACCCAACGCTCTTGCCCCTTGAGGCTCTGACTATCTCTCCCACTTTCCCACAAAGACCTCTTTGCTGTGGCTGTTTTTAACTGCCTCACTATGCCCTGTTTCTCTGCACGTCTCTTGCTGTACTGCTTTCTTAAGTCACCTTAGCGTCTTTCTCTGGTGTGGACTCAGTTTTCCTGCCACTCCCCTAGCTCACAGATTTCTCTGAGGATGTTTGGCTACAAGAGATGATTAGAGAAGCAGAATCCAGGTCTACAAACAAAACTTGCTATTTCTTCTGCTAGACTATGGAAGAAGTATACAGTTGGTCAGAAGCACCGGGGGAAGGGAGTGAAGGACTGCTATAGATGGTTACGGAGTGAGAAACTGTAATGCTGTGAAGCAGTACAAATGGCTTTGTGGGAGGAGTTTGTACAAACAACATCCCAAGTCTCAAGGTTGTGTCTGAAAACAGAACAATCCTGGGTGGGAAACAATACCATAATATTAGGGCTCTGGGTAGCAAATCATGGTCTGGCAGATATCTTCCTTTTGCTGTCTCTAAGGACTTTTATTCTTAGATGTGAGAAGCCATTTTAAAAGATTTTCAAATTGGAAAAGAGCAAACCACGGAATGTAAAAAATATACAGATGCCTAAAGGAGAAAACTTTCTGTACTTTTTTTTTTTTTTTTTTTGGTCTTTTTGAGACAGGGTCTCACTATGCAGTTCAGGCTGACCTTGAGCTCACTTTTGTAGCCCAGGTTGGTCTCGAACTTGCACCGATCCTCCTGCCTCAGCCTCCCGCGTGCTAGGATTACAAGCGTGTGCCACCACGCCAGGCCTTTCTATACTATTTAGAATCCAAAAATTATGGCCTATTATTGGGTTGAATAAAGGAAATTTTGAAAACGAAAAGATTTTTGCACATTTCTGAACTACATGGCTCCCATAATGCTCCACATTTGTACTTCCTGTATCAAAAGCATGTCTATAAGGGAAACTTACTTGAATTCACTTGCTAAGGGGTTTCCCAAGCCCTTCTCATCTCTGTCTGGCCCTTTGTTTGTGACTCTTTCCATCCTTTGGCCTTAATTTGCCTCTCAAGAGTCTTTTTGATAAAATACTGATTTATGTTGTATAAAATGAGCACATCTCAAATGACCTTTTCTGGATTTTTACCTATGAAAAGAAAGTATGAATGTGTTTTCTTCTGTTTCTTCCCCCTTGATATGCATTTAGAGTATAATTGATTGATTCTAGCTTCCAAATGCTTTCTCTCTTTCAGACCAATGAAATTTGCCTGGCCTTAAAGTCTAATTGACTGAAATGATCAGTTTTACCACAGTTCAGTACACTTGTGCAGAGAGCTGATCTTAGAGACAATTTGGCAGAGCTACCCTTTGAAAGTGGCATTTTCTAGGTATTTTCCTAAATTACAGTTGGGCCATAAATACAACAGGTTAAAGTAAGACAGCTGTGAAATTACATAGGTGAAAAATTACAAGCACAGGCACTTTCTACTCAGGTGCATAAAGATTTAATCTCTCAGATTAAACTCCCTAACACAATGTTTGTATCAAGATAATAGATCAGAGGATGCTCAGAGACGCGTTCCCATGGCCTTGCCAGAGGACTGCATCTGTGGCCTCAGAGGCAGGTGTCTCACAGTGGGGACCGCAGAAGGTTCTTTGCCCCTGTGTCAAGCCAGCTGTGAGCTTATCTGTGCCGTGGGCTTTCAAGGAGCCCCGGGGTTTACCCAAAGAAAAGAGATTAAACATGTGGGAACTGCCCTGAGCATTCACGGGAGCTAGAGGAAATATCATGAAATACAAAAACAGGGGTGAGAAGCTCAGCTCTGTAAACAGGGATCCGTTCTGAGAACAAGACAGAGATAAAGGTAGCAAGGTACCAACTGGTTTGATCTTCGTCTTCTGGCTAGTCAGCACTTTCTACCCAGTAGATGTCCAGGATTTCTCTCTATTCTGTTCTCTATCCAAGTCCACTAGCACTGCTCTCCTTTCTGTATTCATCTGGAATGTATCACGAACATTCAATCAGGTCTCTCAAGCCAGAGCCACGTCCCTCTAATTTAACAACCAGAAGGATCCCTCTAACACAGAAATCTCTCTATCCCTCTTGTATGAATAAGGCTCTCCGGTGACTGCACTTTGCCCTCCAGACTTGGCCCAAGGTCTTTGATAACTACCAAGGCTCCTCAGGAAGCTACGGACACATCTCTGGCCTAAGTTCCACCTATCTGATCATATACTCTGTATTCTAGTCACATGATTTACACAGGCATATCTCTTCCTGGGTCAGTGACTCAGGCTACTTGGAAAAAGTCGAATGCAAGTCCTTGAAGGAAAGTAACAATCGTCATGTACTTCTTGCATTGAACTCAGAATGCAGAGCACATGCCCCAAAACAGACACAGAGAATTTCCACAGTTTTGTATGGAAACTTTCTTTGTAGCACTCTGTTGTGTAAGAGCTTTTCCTAGCACCTGTTCTGTGGCACTCTGGTGGTTTAAGAATGCATTTGCAAGAGCTTGTCCAGCTACAAGGGGCAGAACAGCAATACCAGCTCCTAATCCAAGTGGCAGGGAGAACAGGGAAGCATGATTCTGGGCAAGAATTGGGGAGGAACAAGCGTAGTGGAAGCCACTCTGGCAAACAATATTCGCTGCCAAGAAGGAGTAGAGATCACCTTTTCAGAGAAAAGGAAGGATGAAAAAATGAGAAAGAAAGCAAAGTAGGATGAAAGTACATTTGTTTCCATCTCACAATGTAACTGTACTACTTGAAAGCTGGGGCAGTTTGGAAAGAAACTCAGGCAGCCCACTTACAGATTAATACTTCTACACATACTGCTCTAGGGGAGAGGATTCTAGACTGTGGCCTCCAAGCAAAACACAGGCCATTGTCTGTTTATGGAGAGCATCTGACTAAAGAAGAGATTTACCTTTGAAAATGCTGAAGGTAATATTCTAAGAGGAATGCTGTGTAGGATATTTCCAAGTCTTACTTCAGCTCCATAAATGAGACGTGGTTGCTACCTGGCCAGCTCCTTACCATCTATATCGTCTGTGGCTGCTCTCTCTCTCTCTCTCTCTCTCTCTCTCTCTCTCTCTCTCTCTCTCTCACTCTCTCTCTCTCTCTCCATCTATCTATCATCTATCTATCTATCTACTTTTATCTGTCTATTTACTTTTATGAGAAAGAAATAGCAATGAGACAGGTTTCAAAACAGGTTAGTAGGAGAGCTACGATAATTAACCCATTCCATATTGTCTTTCTAGTAGTTCTTCCGAGTACAAGATGCAGACATGATACCTTGTCTAAGCGCTATTAGCACAAATCGTCTCATTGTAGGACAAAATACTTCGGATAGATGTGGCTCTTTCTGTCTCCTCACGGTGAGGAGCAGCAGGAGATCTCATGATAGTGCACACGGCCTACCTGTTGCTCTCTCACCCTTTTGTGTGGTGCTGGCCAAAATTCATGCAGTCTCGCCAGGGGCCCTTTGGTGACACCTACAAGACTAGGGCGGTAAAAAGCCCACAGTTGCGTGATTTCCTCACTCGTGTTCTACAGGAATGTGAAAAGGGCGACTGAAGTTTTTTTCCTTTGTGCCTGGTTAATCCATTATTCCCATAACATCGCATTCTTTTGGGGTTCTCTCCAGGTCGTGTTATTTCCTCAATTCTCATTCTGGCCTTAAACGTTACTTCTACAGACCAGTTACTTATGATGCTTTGTAAAACAGGTGCACCTTTGCTACCAAACATATATCCTGGATATTCTCTTCTTCTAGATCACAACCAGACATTATTTGACTATTTTGTGTGGCCATTTTACAGCCCTTTTCTCTGTGTCCAATACAGAACATATAATCAGCATTTAATTAGTAAACAGAGACTTTGCCTGCTTTGTGGTCCCAGAGGTAATGTTTATCTTATGTATTACACATCTGGCATGCAGCCTAGTTCAGTAAATGAATTTATGAATATAGGAATGAGGATCCACTTTGACATTACCTATCAAAACCAGAATGGTACTTTGAATTTCAACAGAATTAAAAAAAAATGCATTTCTCCCTTTTTATCTCATAGAATACTCATTTGTGGAAATTGAATAATTTCCCCTATAATTGAGACTTAGAAAGCCGAGAGAAATCTCCACTTTCCAAATCCAAAGCAGTAGAACTGGACAGCAAGGAGGTCGGAAACACAGAGAAGTTGGCCCGGGCCTTCTTGCATTGCATGTCAGAAAATCCCATCACAAGGGGAGGAATTCAGACTAGATCTGCTGGCTCAGGGCTTCTTTCTTCCACAAAACTGCTAGTTTCTGAGCTTCATAGGGTCAGGTGGTGACCTTACTTTGAAAAAATCAGGGAAGAGTGGCAGGAAGATTAAAGGAGCAAGGTCGCTGAAAGGAGTGGAATGGTCGCTGGAGGAAGGGGTCACTCTGATCTTGCGACTAGACCTATCTCAGGTCCTACCAACTACATTCAGAAAGTAGCTCCCCCTTTCCCACTCTTTACCAACCCCATCCCCACAGGAAAACGTCTCATCATTATCCCAACACAGTGCTGCAAGGTTCCTGCTCAGTCTCCCACACACTACAATTTCTTTTCCAGAAAGAAATAGAAATTGCTTCAACAACAAGCTTAAACTGGTAGTTTGGCAAGGTGCAGAGTGTTGATTTCTCTGCTACAATGTGTTAGCTTTAAGGGGGTTCTTTAAAATGTATAAGGAATGAATGAGGTGAAACTGCTTGAGAGCTCCCCGTTTCCAATTCTTTCTTTCCAACTTCTGTCTTTTTAAACTCTATTTTTGTAGGATTTTAGTGAAATTCAACATTTGACTTTCAAATAGTTTGCATTTGTTAAAGCTCTGTAGGTACATGTTTTCTGAATACTATTCAAAATCATTTATAATCGCTTAGCATAAATCAAATGTTGTCAATCTCCTTCTTAAAGACATGCACTGGTTTATCAATTCTCTATTTGAAAATGTTCTGAAATTTACCAAAAGAAGCATACATGTAGGATATTGCTAAAACATTGATTTGAAGTGGTTTATCCCTTACATGTGTGGAGGGTGTCTTAAGGGGATTAATTAGTTGAAGCACATTTACTCTATTATTGTATTGCTGGGTTTGAGAGAAAGAAAGACAGGTAGAGAGCGACAGAGTCAGGGACAGAGACAGGGATAGAGAAAGAGACAGAGACAGGGGGAGAGAGAGGGAGAGAGAGTCACAAGGAGAACACGTGTCAGGAAGTGAATACTTCTGGGTATTATGGAAAGTCATTTCACAGTCTCTGGCCCTTGTTCTCAACCTTCGATGGCATTTTTTTGAAGTTTCTATTGTTCTATATACTTTAGTTCATCATTAGTTCATGCGTATCACTTTGCAAGCTGTTAAGAGCTAAGGTTGCTTTAAGACAGTGCCACAGGAGGCTATAAATAAGAACATTATGAATGCTATGGAGATCTGCCACCAATGCTGGGTGCTTTAATATCTAATGTTTCTTCAGGTTGGTATGCAGACAATGACACTATGCCAGTGTCATTCCTGGCATAGTGTTGCTGTCATACCCCCAACAGTGCTGACAGAATGTGAGAATGTTTTAAGCAAGTAAGAAAAATTATGTTGCAGCTGGAGTTTCTTGGCATTGCTGGAGCCAGTGGTCTTAGGAGCACAGCAGTAAGGTTCTGAGGACTAGAAATGGCTCTTAAGATTTCTCTGAGGAGAGAGAATAACATGAAACAGAAGGGAAGGAGGGACTTTCAGCACAGAGAACATGCATGGTGAGGAAGAGAAACAGACTTGTTCCTCACATCCAAGGAGAGCAGATATTCCAGTGGCTGCAGCAATCAAACGCAACGGGAGCTGGAGTCTGTCTCTACAGTTGTGGGTATGAGATGTACCGTGTCAGGTGTTTGAGGAGTCAGGCCAGGATGGGTATTATTTTTCGACTGTTGGTTTCTTTCTAGAGTACCTTGAGTTAGTAAAGAAGACGGAAAACAAGGTTCACATTATTTTTCAAATAGCTTTTTCGCATTTCACTTTCTCCCAAGGTCATTGTGAAACAGTTCATTTTTCAAATAGAAGCTTTCCACAAAGAGATATTCGCAGTCATGTGAAAAACCAGGGAACTGAGAATGGGGGGTTTCAGCTCCAGGTTCTCCCAGCAGTAAGACCGGCACCCCCCCCCCAACCTATTGGGCTAAATTTCATTTCTTTTTTTTTTTTTTTTTTTTTCCCAATT
>PVJA010037520.1:0-20342 GCA_004027025.1 Myocastor coypus | reverse complement strand
TTGAGCTCACTTTTGTAGCCCAGGCTGGTCTCGAACTCGCACTGATCCTCCTGCTTCAGCCTCCCAAGTGCTGGGATTACAGGTGTGCGCCACCAGGCCCGGCTTCCACCTCTATTCTTCATTCAGTTTTTTCAGAAATGAAATGTATAAAAATGCATCCTTAATATTTGAACATAAACCATTTAATATCTCTATTAATAGACATATTTTTTAAAGATGTGTAAGTCTATGAGCTTTGTTGTTATTCTCTCATTATGGTTTTACAAAAAAAACTTTTTGTTTGAAACTCAGCCAAACTATTGTATTTTTAGACCATCATAAATCTTAGATAGTAATAATTTCTGATAAATGTTGTAAAAGACATAGTAAAAATAAAATATTCATGAATTTACTCCTATCAACCCTAAAATGTTTTGGTCAACTTCCATATTTACAAGGAAACTATCTCTTGAATTTACATCTTCCTCCAGCTAGTCCTAATTCTATGTGTATTGATAGTAAAAGTTCAACAGAAAATTTCACCAATTTCACCAAACTCAATATCTCCTGTTTGCCTCCTTCCAGTCTTACCTGGCATTCTCACCAGAGCCTGGTATACAGTAGCCACTTCATATATATTTGGATCAATAAATGACTAAATAACAAAACTATAGATGCTATAATTTAGGGAATCCAGAAAGTTTTCCTTAAAGTGATTTCTAAGCTGAGCACTAAAAGATGAGCTGGTTGAGTAGGAAGGAAAAGGATATTTCTGATGGAGGACATGAATGTGGTGGGATGCTTGCAGACTGGATATGAGGATGAATGCATTGCAAGGCCTAAGAAGGTGTGAAGCATTTAAACTGTAAATTATATTCAAACGAACAGAATTATAAAATTTCCCACTGACATTTTTGCATGAATACATTTTTTAGAGTCCAGAGGTAACTGTAATATGTGTTCTTACAGTAAGCTATGCATGTTTTATTCATCTAAACTTTACTAAATTATGAAAGAATATTCCTTTCCAGAGTATCAGTGAATTATGATTTATTTGGAATGAAGCTCACCAAAGTTAGTAAGCCCTTATGTTGTGCAATGTTGTCTTCTTAGACTATGAATATTATAAGTCAATATTTTCTGAGCTTATTTGATTATTTAGGTATGTATGAAAAATAAATATAAATCTTTACTTTATGCAACATAATATTTTGATATATATATATAATAAACTATAAAGTGATTAGATAAATCTAATTAATAAATCCATACCTATAAGTGATGTGTGTGGTGAGAGCATGTAGGATCTAAGTTTGGTTTTAGTATTTAGGTGGTTGACTAAAATAAAAATTAACAACAAACAAAGAAGATCTAATTTCTTACTAATCGTAAGTATACCGTACTACTCATTATAGCCGCCTTGCTGCTTAGTACATCTGTAGAATGTATTCATCCTGCATAAGTCAAATATAGTCTTTCCATTCCTTAACTAAGACCTTCCAGTTCCTCCCCACCCTACTTCAGCCTCCTCAGCCCAGCCAAGCACAGGGAGCTTTCATGTAACACGGAAAAGCAACAGCAAACAATAATCATTATCCATTTTTTTGCCCCTAGGTTGTTTCACTTATCATAATGTTCTCCAAATGGGTTTGGTATCACAAATGACAAAATTTCTTTTGCTTTCAGGCTAGACAAGTATTCCACAGTGTATGCACACAACCTTTACCATGTATTCACTGAGAAATATTTAATGGAGCAGTGAAGTAATTTGCTGCTTATCGAGAAATAAGTAAATGATAGATCCAGGCCATATATTTTCTTTGAGTGCAGAGTCTGTGCCCTTCCACTGAAACTCTTGATTTTCTGTCTATGTAATTTTGGGCTATTAAAGGAAGCTTTGAAACAATACGAATTTGCTGAAAAATCTGAGACTTGTCATACATTCATCAGATTTATATTACATGTTCTCTTCATACTTCTAATTATAACTCACTTCACAGTGGTAACCAACTAAGGGTTTTTAAGATTTTGTGCCCTTTACAGACTTTTGAATTGGTATAAACTTCCATAATGGCTACATAATTAAGGGACTTAGTTGTATCTTTTAATTTGACAAATGTATAATGTAGTAATCAGTAATGGTATGCAGATTCTTCCACTGAGTCTCTGTGTTCATTCTTTTAGATTTCTGATGTTCCTATTTTCATTGTATTTACTATACATCATAAATTATTTTTGACATGCTCATTACATATGCTCTTTGATTGCATCTAGAACCTTTGGAAGTGTTATTAGGCACAATGCAAAATAATTAAAAGTTTAGGGCTAGCCTGGTTTTATAAGAAATAACTGTTGTTAGTTTCCCCACTAAGTTACCTACCCATAGTAATATATAACCTATAACGCTAGAGTTAGTTGGTAGGTAACAATTATCTACTCCATACATATTTTCCTCTTTCAGGAGAAATAAGTATTTTATCATGCAGAGATGAACTACAAAAAATAGTTAATAGAGCTGGTGGTATAACTCAGTGGACTAAGCACTTGCCACGCAGGCCCAGCTCTAGAGCGTGCTAAGCCCCGATCGAGTCTGGGTGTGGTGGTGTGCACCTTTAATCCCAGCACTTGGGAGGCAGAAAATAGGAGGATCACTATGAGTCTGAGCTCATAGTGAGACCTTATACAAAAAAAGTTAGCATCAGTTATAACTGAAAAAATTTTTAAAAATATAAGTATATAATAGTTTTACTGGAAAAATGTTAAAGTGTTAAAATTCAATTCTGAGACTCAAAATTGCTGGATAATACTAGGAAATTTAAAGAGACAGCTGTCCTATGTATGTAATACTAAGCAGTTCAAGCCTCACTACTATAAAGAAATACCTTCATTTCTTCTATATTCACTCATTCATTTAAATTTCTTTTGAAAACAAGACATGTAACAAAATTATACAAAAGATAACTGGAGTGATTGCTCTTAAAAACAAAACTGACAATAATTTTATGAGGCAAAAGTGAGACAAACTATGATGTCTGGAGTAATGTGTTCTTTACTTTAGAACTTTTGGAATTGCTATTAAGCACAGTATAAATAATTAAAAGTTTGGGGCTATTCTGGTTTTACAAGAACTAACTGTTATTAGTTTCCCCACTAAATTTTTATACCCAGCGTTAGCAATATATAACTTATAACACTAGAGTTAGTTGGTAGGTAACAACTAAGTAAAAGTCTACATCTGTGACAGTACTTGGCTGTGTGTGGAATGGTAGATTCCCAGTAATAAAAGTAATTAAGGCAAACTGAGAGGCATGTATTTTCTACCTTTTCTGCCTACAGAAAAATTTATACTTGAGATGAAGAAGTCTACAAAAGATCTTTTTCTTCACCTTTTGGAAAGGATGTCTGTTAATAGTAATATAAATTAACAGCATATATGTTTCTTACATAGAAGATTTTCAAAAGTTCCATAAGAAATTAGACACTGAACAATACAATTGATAACAATTGTCATGCAGACCTAGGAAGTTAATTAATGCCATTTCTCCCTTGGAGAAACTCTCTAGCATGAGCGATCGTATGCCTTTAAAATTTCAAAGAGTATTTGACTTAGTGGTAAAATTTAGGCTAAAAATTATTCTCCCTTAAATATTTATTGTTCTTTTGAAAAAGTTATTTCATTTATGTCACTATATATCAGTTTTCTGCTTCTAGAGATTTATATACATAGTACTGTATAGATTATATTCTTTTACCTGTCTTCTTTCAATCATCCCAATTTAAATGTTTTATTAATAGTTTATTTCTTGTATGGTGAGTAGAATTTCATTGTATTCTTTTTGTACTCTTTTGCTAATGGACGTTTCATTTTTTTGCTAGATTTTGGTAATTACAAGTGAATTGATATAAACATTGACATATAAGTTTTTATGTGGACTATAATCATGCTTCTGCTATAAAGACTGAGATGTGGAATGACTGGACAGATATTTAACTTATTAAGAAAAAATTACCAAATTATTTTGAATCCTCAGCATGAGTAAGTAAATATTCTACTTTTTCTATATCATTTCAAATACTTGTTATGATTAGTCTTTCTAATCTTAGTTTTTTAAGAGTGTCGATAATGGTATCTTATTTGATATCCAGTTGATCTAGTACTATCTGTTAGAAAAACTCATCAATGTCTACTGAATTGTCTTAAAACATTTATTTATAATAAACAATTGGTGGGATTATTATTATTATTAGATTATTATTAATCTGAATCCTCAACTCCTTGTCAATATAAAAATGAATTGATTGACAAAATTTTACAATGCATCATGAAATCTTAGAATGATCAGTCCTCAACCTTTGCTCTTCCCTCCTAAATTATGCTGATTTTTATATTTTTTCCTAAGAATTTTAGAGCCAGTACGTTATGTTCTATCAAAAAATTATTTGTACTAATATTTTAAATTGGATTATATTGAATGTATGGATCAATTTGTCAAGGATCACTTTTTAAACAACATATGATGATACCTTTCCCTTTATTTAGATCCCTTTGATTTTGTTTCCTTGGAAATCTTCTGTTATATATAAGCATTCACACTCTTATGGCTTTGTTGATACTATGTATATATAATTGTTTATTCAAATTTCATTTCACAATTTTTATTTCTAATATTTAAGGATATAAGTGATTTTAATATTATGTTCCACCATTTCGTTAAATTTGCTGATTACTTCTAGGAAATGTTTTGTAGATCCCTTAAGTGCATCTATAAAAAATGGTCACATCATTTCTGAGCAGTGCTACTTCTTCCATTTTCAGTTATAGAGTGTTTCTTTCATCTTTTGATTTTATACTCACATGTCTTTTTCAAATTTATATTTGAAAATTTATATTTTAAGATCTTATATGCAATGTATGCTAAACCTACACTTTTAATGATATGCAGGAATCCTTCTGCACTGTCTCTTGCTTATCAATTTTAAATTTGGAGGATTGTTTTTGACAGTAAGAACAGTGAACATTAAGTCTAATATCTGAGAAAAATGTTAAAGGCATTATATAGCATTATAGCTATAGAAAAAATGATTGTATACAGGATTTCTAGAAATTTCTTGTCTCATATAGGTGAAATTTTTAGTCACTAAGGAGAAACACCCTATTTTTTCCTCTTTCTAACCTCTGGTAACTTCCAGGTGGAAATTCATGACAGTCCTGACAGCTTGCCAGTGGCTGAAGATTTATTTCACATACAGCTCATTGCCCAGCCTACACCAGCCTGGGGAACTACTGAAGCATAAATTGTAGTGAGTTAGGTCAGGCTCCATTTCAAGAGAGATAATCCCAAGAGACTACAGACTTCAAGATGTTGATGGTTTAGTAAACATCAAAGAAAATCCCTGACATATGGACAGCCTGCAGCCAAAGCCTAGCAAGTGGATTCCCTTTGCACAGGGAAGAATAGCAAAGGAGCTGGACATAGATGTACGGAGCCTTTTAAGTCCTCATCAGTGTTGTTTTGCTCTCTCCAGATGAAGATTTGAAGATATGTAGGTTACAGTACACAGCAATGAAAGAATTTCCCACAACAGCTAAAATAATTAGACCTATTTCCATGTAAGGTGCAGAGATGGAGATATCTATGAAACATAAATTCCTGTGCTATAGGCTGTGGGACAAATTTAAAGCAGAATGACATGTGAATTATGAGGTTTTAAATTTCACAGGCAGAGTAGAGTAGGGAAGCAGGGTGCTGTTCTATAGATATGTTGCCTGTTCAGTGTCTAATAAGTCAGACTGGTGTCCAGCTTCTTCAAACACACACTTGAATTACCAAAATATTTTTCATGAAGCCAATGAAACTGAGGCTTACACAATCCTTTGGAGAGATCCTCCCAGTGTATGCTGAGGTTAGAAATGCTCATAAAGCTTGAAGTGGAGTAATTAAACTCCATTTGGTTGGGATCACCATCTCCTACTACTTTAGCTTCCACAACTTCACACTTCTCCCTCTTTGAGGAAGAGTCATAGCCACAGCCATTAACAGTATCCTTTTCAGCATCAGTGAAGTTGAAAACATAGTATTTTAACTATGTTTTCAAAATATGTCTTGGAACATTTTAATATCAGAAAGCAATTGAACTTCCAATAATTTCTAAACTTTTTATTAGGTCAAAGTTTATAATGCATACCCTTGTAGGGCTGTTTTCCATTTTTAAACAGCTGAAGTGTTATAATGCTGTTAACAGATAAAATTAGTTATAAATAAGACAATATAGTAAAATCTGACTATCAGAAGAGTGTACAGGGAGATGAGTGAGAATTTAGGTTCATATTTTTATGAGACTGATTAGGTACTAGACTTTTCTCAGGAGAGGGCTGATCATTTCTGGCATTCAGCTCAATTTTTTCTATGAGATAGCTGAGACAGTAGGAATGAGCTGCTTATTTATAGTGTGGTAGTCATGTAGTTCATTGAGAGAGAGAAGGAAAAAAGAACATATTATAAGTGAATATTGTAGGAGAACTTTTACCAATACTGGTAACTTAGAAGATATAAATCAAGTAAATGTACATTGCATTTTTCTAGGATTGCATGCCAAAGGTATAAGCAACTTCAAAAATAGATTGGGGAATATAGCTGTACAGAAATAAACAATACAAGTAAAATACAAACTCTTCCTATAGGAGAGTAAAAAGTGATATTTAATATATGGAAATACTGACAATGAATATAATGAGATCATTGGTATAAAAAACAAAAACCAATAATCTTACACTCAGTCTCAGTGTATTTAGGGAACTAAAGTACCAGTGACCTCTTATTACCTTCATCAGATTGGCAGTTAAATTGGTAATATGCTATCATAGATGTTAGAAACAAATATTAATTGGCATAATTATAATAGAATGTAAATTGTTATATTATTTGATGGTGCAATAATTAAATACTGTGTATGCCTAAACTTTTCCCCAGCAATGTAACTCTTGAGAAGTGAACCTAGGTAGACTGTATCATTGGCTCATGAAGATGTGTCTAGTGCAGCACAGTTGGCATTAGCAACCAGTTGGAAATGAAACTAATGCCAATAGAGGACATAATGATTGTATAGCCTTACGTCTTGTCTAGGATAAAATTTCATAGTGTACTAATTTGAGAAATGAAGGTTTTAGAATATATAAAACCCCGTAACATTAAAAATGAATGATGTTAAAGCATTGTTCGATCTTTTGTACCTTAATGGAAACATATACACATAAATACAGAAAGTTACTGTCTTTGCTATCCAATATGTGCTGGTCAGGTAAAGAAGAAAAGGGAGAAGACAAAAATAAATACTATAAGAAATATAAAGTTAAAAGATTAAAAATATATTATGTAAAATTCAATTCATGCAAAGTGCTAAGTTTTCAATGTATGTCTTAGTTACTTTTTTCTTATTGTTGAGATAAAATTCACCCACATCCAAAGTTAAAGGAGGAAAGCGCTAGGTTTTTCTGTGGGGAAATAACAGAGAGGCAGAAATAAAGCAGGGAGGCTTACTAACTTTGAAGCTATGGAGAGGTGTAAGGGTAGGGAGATGGGGGTATCTTCTCACCTGGGACAAAAAGGCTGACATGTTATGGACTTTTGCTAAGGGTGGACTTTGAGGGACAAGTCCAGTGACACACAAGGAACTGATGTAGGCTCCCTGGTGTGCACAGGAAAGGTAGGAGGAAGCTGCATCCAGGGCTGGAGTTGGGAAAGTCATCATTGGGAAGATAAGCTGTTGTTTTCGGGATTCAGCCATGTTGAATCTGGACCACGAAAATTTAGCACCTTGCACTTGGAACCTATCAGAAAGGATCATTTAGCTGATAGTTTACAGAAGCTTCAGTCCATGGTTGGCTGGCTCCAAGGCATGGTAGAGGGGCAACAGTTAGTGGTGGATGGATGTAGCAAAGCTACAAGGGCACTGCCACTTTCTGCCCCTCTTATCTTATCCCTGCTACTGGAGGTGGACAGCACTCACACTTTTTATCCTAGCACTTCACCATGAATCAATCCTAATGTCAAACATTCTATATCTGGCTACATATGAGGAAGAGTCACTTATGGGTACATGAAGCTTTGGGGGATATCCAGACCCAAGCTGTAACAATGGGAGTAAAGGAAAGATGTTCTAATTTATTTATTTATTTATTTTTTAATGCATTTAGAACAGGGTCCGCAGGTTCTCACTACACCCATTGGACTCATAGTGATCCTCCTGCTTTCAGCCTTTGAAGTGGTGGGATTACAGGAGCACGCTGCCACACCTAGCCTGTTGCCCTCTCAGTGTGCTTTGGGGACACAGCCAGCAAGGCTCTGGTCCCTGGGTCTGCTTAAGTAGGCCCTTTAATCTGCTGAAATATCTGGCTGGCCCTAGATATTCTAAATTAAAATTACTGCTAAGAAATAAATTAGTAAGATCAAATCCCCAATGTGATTAAATTGGAAAAATACTCTTTAGAGAGGCAATTGAAATTAAATAAGGTTACAGGAAAGGTCCCTAATCCTATATAACTGGAAAGAAAAGAAACGCATTCCGAGGGCGCATCAGCATGGGGAAAGGCTTCATGGAGCGGCACTGGGGCAGCCACCTGTGAGCCAGAGAGGATGTGCCCAGAGGTAAACAACCTCTGACACCTTGTTCTTGGACCTCCAGCCCCTGGAACTGTGAGATATAAATTCCCTTGTGTAAATCGCCTGATTGCTACTATATTATTTCAACAGTCTAGCAAATTAATAGCAATTACTGTAGATGTCAGTCATCTTAATCAATATTTTAGGTGATTTTGGATATTTTTTCTCTAGATATATTTTCATTTCATTATATGGTTTTTACAAGAAAAGCAAATTACTTAAAGTCATTGCCAGCCTGAACTGCATAGCGTGACCCTGTCTCAAAAAAGACAAAAAAAAAAAAAAAAAAAAAAAAATGCTTTAAGTGAGAAATTCGTTACTGGAATTGAAAAAGTTGTGTAACTTTAAGATTAGGTTCTGCACAATAAAAATTTAAAGTTAAGTCTTTTTAGTAGGAGGACACCAGGAAGCAGAGAGAGTGGAATGGAGTGTGGGAGGACGTGACAGACAGCCGCTGAGTGAGAAGACGAGATGGAGACTGACGGGCCTAGGGCAAAACCAACAACGGCTCTGCTCTGATTCTCTGTAGCTTGGCAGGACTGTGTGACTGTTTTTAGCATCTCTACCTTGGCTCTCAATGTCTACTTGAAAAAAAAAAAATTCAAGTTTTAACCTATATTTTGTTACAGAGAATTGTGATTATCATTGCTTAAAATTGATGTACTTGACAGCCAGGTTTATAGAGCATACTGTGTTGTTTGTCACCCTACCCAATATGCCAATGCCTTTTGGTTCTCTGTAATCCTCATGTGAGCAAAGGAGGGTAAAAAGCGTGCGAGTTCTATTCCAGGCCCTTGGTATACTGAGTGAGATTTGGACAGGACCCACAAAAATGGCAGCCAGAGCACAGAGTTATCAAAGGCAAAAGCTGCCCTGCTTAGAGCTGGAGGGGACCTGAAAAGAAAGCTCACAATGGCCAGGAAGATAAAAACAAAAGAAAAGCCTTTGTTATTCAAAATAACCTCATTGAGACACAATCCACTGGGGGCCTCTCTCCTGTTCTTCTCTTGGACTGGAGCTTTCTTTCCCCTAATAAATCTATTCTATCTATTCTGCTCATTAAAAACAAAAACAAAAACAAAAACAAAAACCTCACTGGTCTCAGCTCTTGTAAATATGGCACTGGCAGAGCTGCACAACTTTCCTCTCAAAACCTTCATTGGTCTCATGCCAGATATAAAGGAAGGATCAGGAGCAGTGTCTTAGAATGGCTATGCATAGGTATAAAGGCATGTCTGAGATCAGTGCTTGCTAATTGGCCTCGTCAACAGTGCTCAAGAGCCATAATTCTGGAGTCATTTACGTCCATGTTCTGCACATGACTTCATGTTTTAGTAAATGTCTTGCTCACTGGGTCAGCCATTTTTCATGGCTTCTGGTATATCCTGCTCTAATCCCCACTTTCATGCAAAGAGCTGGATTTCCACTGCAGTACTGGCACCTGTGAAACTCTTGTTATCAACTTCCATTTGGTCTTGAGTTTGTGGTTGGATTAAATTAAAAGTAAATTGAAGCCAATACTTGTTTGGAAAAAAAAAATGGTTTGGCTGATGAGAGAAGATTACACTTTCAGCCAAGTTTACACAGGAAAATCCACATTTAGCACATGCTCAGGGCTTCCCTCATGGTCCCAGTGAGATGTGCATTTGCCTTCAGATTTTGTTGAATAAATTAAAACCATGACATCACTAATACTCATCTGTTTACTAACATCTCTTAATCCTGTCTTTTTTATCTCTGCCACATCTTGCAAATCCTGCTTAAAGGAAGCAGTTTTGTTGAGATTTTCCTTGCACAAGATGGCAAAGTGGCTCCCGGCCTTGGTTCACATAATGAGCTGATAACATTAATTCTTTAGCCATTCATGCTAATCTTGTCTATTCTTTCAACACTGCTGAAGAAATACATTTATCCTTTCCTGTTCTGGTCACATACCATTATTTAATATTTTGCCTCCTCTCATTTATTTGCGCTGCTTACCCTTCCCTACTACCGTCTCTGTCTTCACTCTTGGAAGGTCAATCGCATATTTTTCAGTAATCTACAAGTATATTCTGACTACTGAGATCATAATAACCCACTCCCTTGTTGAACTTTCTTATACACTTAGCATTTACAATGCAGCTCATTTGGATATTAGATCTATGTAATAGAGCTTTGTTTATATAACTATGAAAGAATATTTCTAATCCTTAATGGAAGGTCATCCTATAGATCTCTAGATGACCTGTTCAATGTTCGCAAAACCACAATTCTTCATACATTCAACTATTCATGCAAAAATGCTACCATCTTCCCCTAATTCTGCACCAGAAAGAAAAGAAATTATGATATTCAGACTATAAACATGTATTACTAGATCTTTTGTGTGTGTGTGGAACTGGGGATTGAACTCAGGACCTTATACTTGCCGGGAAAACACTTATCCTACTGAGCTATTTCCCCAGCCCCTTACTAGAACTTTACCCGCATTTGTTATCATATTTTCTTCTTAATAAGACTTTGCCTTCAGGGACACATAAAAATGGCTGTGGATTGCATAGGGCTCCCTAAATACATAAAATGCCCTTGTACATTGAACAGTTCTGAGTGTGAGCCTCCATGTAGAGTTAATTAACTCTTTGACCAAGTGCAACTACTAAATATAAAATACAAAAAGCAAGAAAGAATTTCTACTCTTGCAATAGTCGATATCTGAAACTTACATCTTGTGACAAAATTTTGCCAAATATAGAAACACTGCTCCAATGGAAAAGGACTGGTTACAAGGCTGCAGTTTTCAGGTACACATATATTTCTTTAAATATAACTTAATAGTGTCCCAAAGGGAAGAGAGAGAAAGAAACTGGAAACAGCAATGTGTTAGACAGCTTTGAGGATATAACCAAAGACAAATAAGTGGGAATAAATAATCTCATGTATCTGAACTTATTAACTATAACTCTTCTTTGTGAGCTGGACTTCTGCTAGTAGGATGGAAGCAGATCAGGGCAGAGACACACAATTCACACACACTGTACATCCACAGATAACTTCTTGCTATTCTGCAGCTGACTATCAAAATGGGCATGGCATGTTGAGGACCCTTTAAATCAGTATGTATATGGAATTCATAATTTGTGTCTATCTTTTTTTTTTCTTTCTGTCTTCTTGAGACAGGGTCTCGCTATTCAACTCAGCACACTTTTGTAGCCCAGTTTGGTCTCGAACTTGCACTGATCCTCCTGCCTCAGCCTCCCAAGTGCTAGGATTACAGGCGTGCACCACCACACCCAGCTCTTTGTGTCTATCTTGAGACATTTGCATGAAACATAACTGATAGCCAATATGATGTTTAAACTTTAAGCTATTTGCTTACAGTTTCTGACACTGAACCCAGAGCTTTCCCACTGAACTGAATCCCAACTTCTTTTTATATTTATTATTGTTTTAGAGAATAGTTTCATTAAGTTTCTAAGTTTCCCAGGCTAGGCTTACACTTGTGATCCTCCTTCCTCAGCCCCCTCTCGAGACTGCTAGGATTACAGGTGCTCCCATGATTTTATAGGTAGTTTATAGCCCTGTTCCTTTTGATTTTTCAGTGGTTCTTTCTTGGGACTAATTAAATTTTGGCTTATTTTTGGAGATTGTGCAATGAATTAAATACATAACTATCATCTTCATGCATGAAACAACCTCATTCAAACACTGACATACCATGCCTGTACTTCTCAGATAATATAGCATAAAATTCTACTGCTGGCATTTCCCTTAAGAATAAACCTGTCAGTCTACTAGTACACTATATACCACACCTAGCACCTCTCTGTGTTATACTGGTGGCAAAACGTGATTATCCAAGAAGGCCTCAACACAGGACTCCCTCCAACACTTTCACCAACCACAAAGATCATGGACCATAAAGTTCACATAATAATACATTATTATTATTATTTATACATACCATGTACATACATGCATACTCGTGTTAAAATGAAAAATATCATTTTTGTCTTCTCAGTATAATGGTGCATATGTGTGTGGTGAGGGACATTTTCAAGAAGGTGTGAATGAAGCAACCAGGGAAGGGCCCAGAAATTGGTGGCCAGCCCTTTGGTGAAACATACTAGGAAAGTTCATGTCATACATATTCAGCAACAAATACTATGAGTGCAGCATCTGCAGCAAGAACAATGAAGCCACTTCTAACATGTCTGTGAGTGAACGAAACAACTGCTGATGGTTCTCAAAGAATGTGGTACCTAAATGTGTGGTTGTGCTATTAAATTCCACAGAATTATTCAAAGGATTCCAACATTCTGCAGGACCTTCTTGAAGAAATTATGTTTTCCTTCAAGAAAGATTCTTTCTTGCCTGGGGATTGACAGGGTCCTTAGTCCTTGGTCTCCTTAATAGTCAGTGCACCTTAATGGTGCCTCTTGGTAAGCTACTGCGATAGGTGGAGAGACAGGCATGAGCTTGCCAAGGGCCACACTGAAATACCAAAATTAAACTGCTCTGAGAAATAGTTAATGAAGCTGATGCACAGATCTTTGGGACCATTGAAGAGCACATTGTTGTGGATCTCTCTGTTGCTGCTGAAAAGGGATCCACTTCCTAATCCTGTAAGAACACCTCAAATTTTCTTTGTGGAAACTGTTTCTTCTGGAGTAAAGTCCATGGCAAACCACAGTTAAATAAGGTGTATTCCTAAATATATTTCCTTCTCATCTTTCTGCTAACAGGCTTTGTCTCAGAAGTCATATCAGATGAAAACAACATTATCAACATAGCAAGCATTGTTGAATTCCTATTATTTTGTTTAGTGTTCTGTATCATTTATTTTTAAGAAATAATATCATAAATGATGTTACATAACATACACTAGATGACAAATACTGCTCTAAGTGCTTTGCATGTATTAATTTAATCACTCTAATGACAAGATTAAAACTCAGTAAAATTAAATAATTTGACCAGAGAGAAACAATCACCAAGTCCTGAGTCATGATACAAATCCCATGCTTCAAGTAGTCTGTTATCAAAACCCAAGGGGATATCTCCTAAGTTAATCTATTTCTGAACATTGTGTTGAAACTACTGGGTTTTGTGTAAAGTTGTAATAGATGGAGACTTATAGGTGGCAGTAACCATCTTGCCATCTTCAGTGGAGAGACCATTTAGCATGGCAATAAAAGAAGAAAACCAAACTAAGAGATATACAGATTCTTCCATGTTATTTGAAATTAACATCCTCTTGGAATTTTAAGTTGCATGAGTCAAAAAAAAATCTTTGTTTATAAAATGAAATTATTTTTGGCACTTTAATCTGAGCCCCTGTTGGTTTAAATGATTTATGTCTTTATCATGAAGCCTAGCAAGGGAGTACTGAGTGTTGAATAGGTGCTGAAGGGCAAAAATGGGACAGAGAAAATATTTAATAAACCTGTCTGAGATTGCATTATGTAAGTAGTTCCACCTACTCCAGAAGGAAAGCTTGAGCTATAATTGTTCACTGGGGCTCAGTTAGTTGCAGCTTCTAACTGGAACATTGTAAAAAGGTTCCTAAAGTAAAATATATAAAACTAAAGCAACTATGTAGTTACATTTACAAGTAACTAAGAAAATGTTTTCTTTAAAAAGATGAAAAAATAATATCTCCGGAGTGACAAATATACTACACATAACATGAATTATATATTACTGGTCAATATAAGAAGGTAGAGAGGGATATATCCATTTGTGGAGACAGAGGCTTAGATGTCTTGCATATTTTTGGATGGCCTAAATTTCAACATTTAAATATCATTTGTTTAAGAGTTCTTGAAAATATCTTTCAAATGGTAGTTGAAAGTTGTAGGCTTAGATTTTGGATCATTTATGCAATTGTTCATAGACATGTATGAAGCACTATAGTTTGAGTAAAACAATAGATCTATAGAATGGTAAGCATGGCAGGTGGACAGTCTGGGGAAAGTGTTATGATCTGGCCTCAAGTTATAAGGGAAACATTCGTGATTTATTTTCTAATTGAGTAAATAACACGATACATATCATCTCATGTTAAAATAGTGTTGTCTTTGTATAGATTCAAATAAGGTGTCAGCATTCATGCCCTTCAGTACTGGAGCCATCACATGTACTGGCAAGTGGATAAGGTCACCTGGCAGTATAGACTCTGGGAGCTGCTAGATACTAATTACTACAGCCTGGAGGGACAGAATTGCATATGCACAGTGTTTGTCTGCTTTTCCTCTCAAGTGCTTAGCTTTCTCATCAATAGGACATTTTTCTGTATTTATTGTCCCATCTATTAGATCCAGTTCTTATTCAAAAGAATTGTGTCAAAACACTTGGCTTTGAGCCAGGTGTGGTGGCACAGGCTGTAATCCCAGCACTTGGGAGGGTGAAGAAGGAGGATCAGGAAGAGTTCCAGACTAGCCTGGGCAACAAAAGTGAGCTGAAGGCTAGCCTGAACTGCATAGCAAGACCCTATCTCAAAAGGACAAAACAAACAAGCAAACAGACCAAAGCATTTGACTTTGGCATTCTGTGGACTGTGAACCCCACATGAAGGTGCTAACAAGATTAATCTTTCTTTTGGTTTTCAGATTGCCTATTCTTTCTGCATGCTCATGTCATATTGCATTGCTAGACACATCTCTGTGACCTTACTCACTTTGGATGAGTTTTGATATCATAGTGTGAGAGTGTGCATGTGAGCGCTAAGTCCTTTTCTTTTTTATGTACATGTATGATCATTTAAACCTCCTTCTTGAAAGATAGTTTTAGGCTGACAATTTTTTTCCCTAACACTTTAACAGCACTATCCCAATGTATTTTGTCTTTCTTTTTTTCATCTTTGATAAACATAATCTATATTTGTATCAATGATTTCTTATCAATAGAACTTTTTCAGTTTTACTTAATCTATTTTTCGTTTTGAAGTTTCTCCTTTATTGTCTGACTTTTATAACAACAGGCATAGATCTCTCTGCATTTTCCTCTTTTTTGTAGTTTTTTCACTTATACATTACTATTTTCACCCAATTTTGAAAATTATTGTACCATATGTTTTGAAATATTTTTTCTTCCCTATTCTGTCTTTTATCTTGGCATTTTATTGATAATATGAAAGGTTTTTAATATTGTTCCAGAGATCACTGTGATTAACTTATTTTCATATGTTATTCTTTTTTAGTTTTATTAATTTCAATAAGAGAGAAATGGCAATGAGACAGTTTCTAAATATGTCAGTAGGACAACCATAAGAATCAGTGCACGCTGTTGTCATCATAGTAGTTGTTCAGATTACAAGATGCAGACATAAATAGTCTAAACACTATTGGTACAAATATTTCTTATTATTGAATTAAGGGAAAGTAGTTGCATATACAGTCCAATATTCCATAATAATAGTGAGTTATCTGCAGAACTGGCAATGTTAGAAGCTGTTGACTTGGGCCTTTTACAGCTCAACATACTAATCTGTCTTTGATTTTTATGCATCGTGGTTAAACTTTTCTGCTGGGTTAAAGCAAGACCTATATAATAAAACATGTAGCTTTTATATCTAACA
The DNA here is from genome assembly GCA_004027025.1 of Myocastor coypus. NCBI lineage: Eukaryota > Metazoa > Chordata > Mammalia > Rodentia > Myocastoridae > Myocastor > Myocastor coypus. The sequence continues at coordinate 4,145 of PVJA010037520.1, read as the reverse complement.
AGGTCAGTCAAATCCCCTTAGGATTTATCTTTAAAACATGTACAAAATTTTGTAGATCTTTTGTCAGTGTCAGCCATCTGTATGAGTCATGGTTATTGCTTGATCAGTTTTCTCTCTGTATAAGCCTGACAGAATGTTTTCTCTCGGTGTGACTCTCCTTAGGCACACTATACATCATTGATCCCTTTCCTCTGTGGCCCCATAATCTCCTTGAACAGAAAATTTAGGACACTGCTGAGTTATAGGATGTTACAGTACAGATACTCTTATGTCCTGAGTCCTCACCGACCTTGAAGTGCTAGGGCTAAACTATTGGATATCCTTATAGCCCTTCTTTTTCCCTATTTTTTTAGCCTGAAAACTTAAGTTATTAACCTTCCAGAAGAGAAGCTTAGTGATATTATTACTCTATAACATAAGTACTTGAGTTTAATGTCACTGGTATTCTGAATATCAAATGCCTTAAATGTAATATGGAACTGGTATTTTTCCATCAATCATTGACATTCTAATAAATCCCTATAGAATATGACAAATATTATTCATTTTTACCTAGAAATGTAGAAATCTAATCATATACAGTATTGTAGGAGGTCAGTCTTGTGGTATTTTTCCTTGTGTCTTATTCTATTACCCTTTTTTGTTGTGGTGGTTTTTAAAACAAATATTTACTTGAGAGAGAGTATAGCAATAATTGAGGTGACATTAGAAGCAGCACACACCTGAAAGACTAGGATGATAGGCATTCCAATTCCAAGCATAGCTTTACTATTACATATGCCTATCCTCAGTGTCAAAAGTGTGTTGGAAATGCTTAGGACCATTGTTTCATTTATCCTGTGTATATATAAATGCATGGTTTTGCCCCTTCCATGTTTCCTAACTTTTCTGCTTGCTGTGTTTTCATTGTATAATCCTTAAGTTCTTGATTTCCGTTTTGCTGAGATGAACACATGCTTCTCAGAAGAAATAATAGAAGCTTATAAATACATGAAGAAATGCTCCCCATTCTTAGTCATCTATGAAATGCAAATTAAGTGATATATTATTCTTGTTTTTTTCAAATTGAATGATTTCAAGTGGACTCAATATTCAATGTATTAATTATTTTCTGTCCTGTGTATAATCTTCTGTAAAACTTGTCTGGTAAAATTATCACCTTCAATTATTATGCTTTCATTTCCAGAACTGTGTTGGGTTTATTTTATTAATTTTCATTGCTCTACTGAGATTTCTCATATGTCTAATGTTTATGACCATATATTCCTTTTAAGCCCTAGGATATATAACTAAAGTTTTCTAGAACTTGCTCATTTCATCTATTTATGGCTGTAAGAGAGTTTTGGTATCTTGTCTATTTAATACTGCTCCACTCAAAAGTACATGATTTCCCTTATTTCAATGTTGTTCATTTGAGCTGTTGTTACCAGGCTCGATCAGTCCACCTCTTTATGAAAATAAAATTGAAACAGAACACCAAGAATAACTGTTAGAAAAAAGGGGGACTAGGAAGAGCCCTGTGGTACAAGTACATGCCTGGCAAGTGCAAAGTCATGAGTTCATACCCAGGTCCCACACACACACAAACAAAATAATTGTCAGAGAAAAATTATATTTCCTGTCATGGAATTGAGGGTTGACTTCTGTGAGATGAACTGCAAGCTTTGAAGATGTGGTGAAAGTCTTTGTATGCTCTTTAGCATATTCTGCTGGGTGAAATGGCTCTAGCTAGTATGAATTCAAAAGGTTCCTTTCTCTTTTTGGTTTCCCCAACCACCAAATACCCAAAAAATAACTTAGGAGGATGACAGCTGGAAAATAACTTTGTAAAGAAAAAATAAAAACTCATCTGTAAAGGATGCTAAGCAAGGCAGACAAGAGTAACATTAAACTTCCTCTGTAATGTTAAAACCAACCATTTGCATCACACTATTTTTGTTACAGTCACTTCAGGCAGAATTTAGTAAGATTTATAATGCATGTCAAAGAACCAAGTATTTATTTTGTACCTTTTCATATATATATATATATATATATATATATATATATATATATATATATACATAAATACTTTATGCACATATTGTCTTTTGCCAAATTTCTTCTTATGCTTACCGTTTCATTTATTTTCTTTGAATATTGTTTCTTAGTTGTTCAATTGTTAATCTGCTTACTTGAATACCTAATGTATAAATTTTAATTGTTCTTGTAAGAATTGCTTTCTCATACTTTCTTTTGCTTTTTTCCTAAGTTTTCTTGACTTCTATATTTCTTTTTTTATTTTCAGTGTGTGTGTGTATTTTCAGTTTTTAAAATTGTACTTGTAGAGAAACTATATATTCAATGTATTTTTAATCTATAGTTATGTTAGGCTCTCTGATAGTCATGTTTATTATTTAAAAATAAAAAAGTTAACCAATTTTGTATTCCTTCTGATCAACTTGCTATTATTAAAATAATGGTCATAACATGCCTTTCCTTTTTCATGTGATAAATTTTATTTCTCTTCCATTTAAAACCATGGAAGAATATTATTCATACTTTATCCATTCAATGTATGACCATTTTGGATTACTTTTCTTCTTCCTGGATTTTTTAAAAGTTTCTTAGTTTCTTTTTTCACAAGCTGTAGGTTCTGTGTTTTGAAAAATTCCTTTGTACTCTAATTCTTTGAAGTTCCTTTTTAGGGACAAGAAACTCCAGGTAGGTGACAGTTATTTTCTTTAAACACGTTAAAGAGTCTATTTATTTGTTATCTGAGTATTGTCCAGCTGTTGAAAAACTGTGATTAGCTTCTTGCTTGTCCTTATGTAGGAGGCGTTTTTCTTTAAATTTTTCCCATACTTTTTAAAAACGTATTATTGCTTAATTTTTTCTATTATGTTGAACCATATTTTTCTTACTGATTTAAACTGTGTGGGTTCTGTTCACTTTCATTTGCACAATATAGTATTTTTCTTGAACCAGTACAGTATTTTAGAAAATTTTAGACTTTCTCAATCAGAATGATACCTTGCATTTTCTTTAATCTCAGAAATAATATTTTTGAAATTTTTTTTATTCTATTTTTTGCTACATTCTGGAATTCATTGTGAACTTTCTCATGTCCCTTAAATTTCTTTATTTTCTTTGCCTTTCTGCACAGAATACACATATAATAATGATTAGCTGTGTGTAATCAAATTTTTAACTCAGACATTAATATTAAAATTATTGAGTTTATTGTCTATGAGTTTTATCTGGTTGTTTATATAACTTCTTATTTCTTACATTGGCAGTTTGGCCTTTTATTATTTAATATTAATTTTGTATTCTTATTTTCTATGTTTCATTTTTTATAATTCAAATTTTAAAATCAACTTTGAACAATTTTAGATTTATCTGTTGTTAAATAAAATTTATGGGAGCAATTGTTTCAGAGTAAGGTCATGAAATCGCCCCTAACAGTCCTGAAATAAATGAAGTCATTTGTGTTAGTACCAAGTAATAAAACCGAAAATTTAAAAAACAGGGCAATTCCTAGAATGGTCAGCTAACACTAAGTGAAAACAAAAGCAAAAACAAAAGATTCCCAGCAATAAGATGGAAAAGCTCAGTTTATCTGAGCCCACCTAAGAAAGTCTCTTCAGTTTTAGCTGCATTAGAAAGTCAACTTCAGTTGTTTCCAAGATTTGGCTATTAGAAATTGGGTTGCTATAAACATAGGCGCACAGATATCGCTATGGTATGATGTTTTCAGTTCTACTGGGAAAATTCCCAGTATGGGGATAGCTGGATTGAACGGAACTTCCAATTCTAGTTTTGTAAGGACCCTCCACACTGCTTTCCATAATGGTTGCACCAATCTGCATTCCCACTAGCAGTGGAGAAGTGTTCCTTTTTCCCCACAGCCTCTCCACATTTGTTGCTGGTTGATTTCTTTATGATAGCCATCCTTACTGAGGTGAATGTGGTATTTTTATACAATGGAATACTACTCATCCATAAAGAATGATAAGTTTGAAGACTTCATATATAAATGGATGTACATTGAACATATACTCATTAGTGAAATAAACCAGACCTATATGTGTAAATATCGTATAGTCTCCCTAATATAAGAACTTTAAAGAAGAAAACAAGAACTTAAGGGCATAACACAGCTG
>PVJA010037519.1:0-14298 GCA_004027025.1 Myocastor coypus | reverse complement strand
TTTGTAAACATTTTATATAAGACACACTAGAAAAATGGGACCACAACTTGAGTAGCCTCACTGAGAAATATTTGAGAGTGTAAGTGGATGAAGGAGCTTTTACTAAAGACATAAGGACTTCTGGTATAAGTAGAGCTTGGACACAGATGCAGGGACCATAGCAGGTAAGTGTGGACACATGGGTGGTAGCTACAGCAGATTGAATTATATTTCCCAGAAAAATTTTAAACAAACTTTAACTTAAAATATATGTAGCAATAATGACTAGGAGAATTGGGAGAATGTGTTTTCAAAGGTTGAGAAGAAAAGAGAAAAAAAAAAAAAAAAACCAGTATTTGGGAACCCAGGAACATAACAGTGCTAGTGTCACATGATAGGTTGTTAACGAAGAAATGTGTCTTCCTTTCAGTGACTCAGAGGAGAAACCAAGTGTGAAGAATACACTGAAATAAGATTAAAATGCAGTGAGGCTTGTTCATGCTCCATGAGCAGCAGTAAGGAGGTGTACAACAGTTCTCAACTGCTTCAAGAAGGCCCTTCAGGCCCGTAAACTCCCTCCACTGGTGCTCCTGTGACCCTCTGCCTGGGAGTTAATCACAGTATATTAGATCTGGTAGGGACCTTAAGGATCACTGTTTTGAACCACATGTTGTACATGCAAGAAAAGTGAGGCTACTGGGAGTTCTGTGATCTGTGAAGCCATGCGGTCGATTTGTGGCAATCAAGCCAGTTTCAGTCTGCAAGATTTCAGCTTTGTGTACAAAAATTCAGTGATTTTTGACTGATTAGATCAATAGATCGATTGAAAGATGATTCTTCAATCACCAAATTGCCACAACAGTCAGTTAGAGATTCCATATCTTTACTGTAGATTCAGATTTTACACATTGTGCTCTAGGAAAGAGAAACACTAGCAATCAACTCATTGTCCAAGTATTTTATTTTTGTAGGTGTTAAAATCAAATGTGGGAGTGTATAGTGAAAGTTTTAGCTCATGTGATAGTGTACTGGGACTGTAAGCCCTGCCTTGGGAAACTGAGGCAGGAGGATTACTGCCTGTACAAGGAAAGCCTTGGCTGTATAGTGAGCCCACAGTTAGCCTGAACTACATAGCAAGGCCTTGTTTTAAAATGAAAAAAAAAAAAACAACAGAAATTCATAAGCATATAAAAACGTTAGAATTTGTGAGTCAACTATTTTGTTGCAGTATAAACAATTCCATTTCTCTTATTATTCTTATACAGATTGTTTTTCACCTTGTCCATTGAGACAATACTGAATATCTCAGTCTGAGAAACTGAACTAACATTAAAATATGGATTTAATGTATATACAGAGTTGGGAAATTTAATTAATGTTATTTTGTATTGACTTCCATTCTTATATACTTGCACTCTCTGTCAATACAACTTTAAAGTTTCCAGTGTAGTAAGCAGGCAGAGATATAAAATTAAGGAGTCCCGTTAGTGAAAATTGCGTTTGAAGTTGCAAATAAAAATCCATTTCCTTACAACAGAATATCTCTAGACATATTTCATTGCGACAGATTTATATAAACTAAGAGCAACGCCAAGGAATGACTGATTTTCCTTTATAGAAAACCATCTAAGCTCCAGTACTCTTCTCCCTTACAATTTCATCTGTATCTCTTTAGTTATCTCATAGATGGCCTGGAAGAGACTGGTTGTTTCTCCTCTGTCATATTAAATACCAGCCAATGTCATTTGCCTGGGTCTTCTTTGATGTTGCTGTTGTTATTTAACTTCTTAAAAAGTTAAACAACCAATTTCCTTGGGAAATAGAAAGACAACACAGAAGTTCAAATCATGAATATAATTTTCAAGGGACTGGGGAGATAGCTCAGTGGCACAAGTGCCTGCCTGGCAAGTGCAAGCTCATGAGTTCAAATCCCAGTCCCACAAAAAAAAAAAAAAAAAAAAATGAATATAATTTTCACAATTATATCAATTTAATTTTTTTTGGCTGATACTATGTCTTGCATATATTTCTTCCACTTTTTGTTTTAGGATATAGATCTTTTAAAAAACAACTAAATTTTTTGAAATGAAAATGCACAAATTATTGAATGAGAAAGGTAAATATGATATAATTTTTAATGCCAAATATTCATAGTCTAAAGACCCTTTTCCATTTCAGTGGTAGGATTTTGAATTTTTATCACATCCAAGTAAAAACCAAAGCAAGTTAAGTACTTAAATGGACTCCATTTAGTGGTTTGATATTTTCAAAGGAAATATTAAAGTAAAACTTATATACTATATAAACATATTTATATATAATTCATATTTATATTGAACATGAATATAAAATTAATAATGAGTAATACATAAAGAATTTGTTATATAAGTGCTAAGTCAAATTTAGAAAGGAAACTTTGGAAAGTAACTTTTCAAAATGGTCCAAAACTAACAACTTCAAATCTGATGAGCACAACATTAGTATTTATAGTTAGTTTAGAATAAACGAAGGAAGAAAAGTTTTTCTTGATTTCTGAAGTTTACTTGTAAATAAAAAGTGATAGATGCCCTGATACAAAGTCTCTGTTAAAAAAGAAAAAGTAAAACAGAGGAAGACATTTCATTTCAAGTATTTAAAGATATCTGAGTTGATACTTACCTGGTAGGAGAGATAACCATGATCAGGAAGATGATTTTCCCAGGGCAAGGCTCATCCACTGCACTCTGGATGTGCTGACTCCTACAATTTTCCCAAATATGGGAAACTGGACTGCATAATTTGTGGGAGTGGGGGACTGCTTTCCACTCTCCCCTCAGAAAAAATAAATATGAATTGTATAATTACTTATACTTAATTATTTCAATTTTAAAAAATATTTATTTATTTATCTATCTATCTATCTGGTACAGGGTCTCATTACGTAGCTCCAACTCATAATGATCCTCCTTTTTCAGCCTTCCCAGCACTAGGCTTACAGGCATGTGCCACTATGCCTAGTTTCAGTAGCTGGATCCACACAGGGGCTGACCTTGTGGTCCTAGGTCCTTGCGTTTGCCAGGCAGGCTCTTCGGCCGTTGAGCTGTCTCCTCAGCCTGTACTTTATTGTTGTAAGCTCTTCTGAGCAGCAAGAAGAGAGCACAACTATTTTTCAGAACCATGAAAAGCAGTGCTGTAAAACACAGCAGAGTCCATCTCTCCTGTAGATTGTGAGGAAGTAGGTGGCCTTATTGAGATGGGGCGTGGTGGTGCGCATCTGTAATCCCCGCGCTTGGGAGACTGAAAACTAGAGGATCACTATGAGTGTGATCTATGTAGAGAGTGAGACCCTGTAGTCCCAGTAAACCCTGTACCAAATGCAAAAAATTAATTAATTAATTAATTAGTGGAATATATCCTCTTCTATTCATTCCCATCTGCAATTGTAAATATTCTGCTTTTTGCATCTCACTGCACCCTAATACACCAATGTTGAAAGTTTTAGACAAACTTTATATATAAAAATAGAAAATTCCATCACTTCAGGGCATCATTTTTTTTCACATTTGCAAGTTAATAGCATCATGCAAGTATCTTAGTATAGTGTGTAAATCGTTTATCCACTTATTTTGGTTGCATTATTTGCACTGCACTTGGCAACTCTTTATTTATTGTAGAAACAGTGCCCTTTATTAGATATTTTCATTTGAAAAACTTAGTCCTGGTCCATTCATTTCATTTCTGTCATTAATATTCTATGAAGAGAAGACTTTCTATCTTTTAAAGTAGTGCTGTTTATCACACATGATGGCATTATGAGTTGTGATTTTGGCATATGTTATAGCTTAGATTAAGATAATTACCCAAAGATTACATACTACAGTAGGATTTCTTGTCACGCAATGAATTGTTGGGAACATGCCGGATTGTGAGGGTTCAGTGAGATCTTTTCATTGCATTCTTCCATTCTTGGCTGCAGATTTAATTATTATATCGGGAGATGATGGAAACAAATGGTGGAGCATAGAGAATAGACTTTCATTGTTCTGTGGCCTTAGGGGCATCTCCCTCTCTGCTCCCTGGTGAGGAGCATTGCTCCATTGTGCCCTCTACCCGTGGCATTAAACCTTGCCACAGACCTAAAGGTGCTGGTACCCATTAACTATAGACCAAATCTTCAGAAGTTTGAACAAAAGTAAAACCTTTCTATTTTAATTTCTTTTTCTCAGGCCCTTCCTTTCATTGACTGAAATCTGCCTAGAAAAATATGGCATCCCAGAAACCTTTGCTTCAGCAAGTTTCTTGAAATTTGTTTTTTCCTTTTGGAATGTTACAGTTAAGGCTTTGTATTTGAAGCATTGCAACTTAACTTTTATCATGCTTATCAAGTGTATGTATGGCATGTGGTATGAATGAAATTTTATTTTCCAACATATGGATATGCAATGATTCCAGTATGTATTGAAATATCCTGGATGTTTGATAATAACTAAAATTAAACAGCTTCCTACATTTCCCTATGGGTACTGTATTGTTTCCTACTGGATTTCATGACTGTGTAGCACCTCATACTAGTTACAGAATGTCACAATGCATCCTAACATAATGAATAATCAGGTGTGCTACAATAGAAATTTGATGTTCATTCAACTTTAGAATTACCATACTAAATCAGTTTATTTGAAAAATATAGAACCAGGTGTTATTTTTGAGCCAGGTTTTGTGTTGAATGACTTTGCACCTGTTAATATACAGAGCTGACTACTTTATATAACAAATTATCAGTTGACTGATAACAAATTATCAGTTGGTAAACTTACATTACCGCATACAAGGTGTATTTTTCTGTGTACTCTATTTGCAACTTTAAACTCTGCTAGCCATATTTTATTGATTACAATAGATATGCCTTGTACCTTTGTTGTCAAATTCTTCTATAAATATTTTATTTTGTTATTGCTATTATAAATTATGACTTAACTTGCATATTTGATGAGCATTACTATATTAAACTGTAGCTATTTTTTTTACTTCTGTGTATTGATTTTACACTCTCCAAAGTTACTTAACTCAAGTAATTATTAATTCAACTTAGTTCTGATTCTTTTTCTGTTGTTGTTTTCCCAGAACTTCAGGTGAAAATAATTGTGTTGTATGTGCATAAAACTTGTGTTGCATTTATTTCATTTTCTTATTTTATTTCACAGACTACAGTGCCAATAAAAGGTTATAAGAGGCTGAGAAGCTAATATAATTACATTGCTATTGAGCTCAAAGAAGAAACATTTAATCTTTTGATATTTTCATGCCGAGTTTTTGCAGATAACCACTTACTAGGTCAAATAAGTTGAATCATTTTCTTACTTTGCTTGGAGTTTATAATCAGTAATGGATGCTGGATGATTTCCTGTTATTTCAACACGAACATTTAATTCTTTATATTTGTTATTTGGATTTTTCAAGGAAATGGTACAATTTTTCCAAAGTATAAAAATTGAGTACTACTGCTTGTAGTTTTGCTAATCACAGTGGCTAGAAAATTATAAAATTTATGATAGCAAAAAGTTTTATTAATTTCCTATTCACTGATTTCAGTACTGGTCTCTTATGATTTTTCCATGCATTTTAGTTTGGTTTGGATGGTTTGGTTTGCATTTTTTTTTTCTATTTTCTTAAAGTACAATTTAAACCTGTTGGTTTGAGGTCTGTTCTTATTTCTAATATAGACATTAGTGCAGGCAATGACTAATGTTCAGGAAACATTGTGATTTATTAGGTTACAGTTGTATGTTCTTCCACTTCAAAACTATGCCCTAATTTTCTTTTTCCTCACTTTTGGTCTCCTGAAGCAAATGATGCATGTGACTTGATTATTAAATATTCAAATAGCCAATATATGCTCCTGGTATTTATTACTAGTGTGGTTAAATTTGATCAAAAGTTGTGCTTAGTATATTTAAATGTCTTCAAATTAATTTAAATTAATTGGTACTTGATTGTGTTAATTGGTACTTGTTTTGTAACCCACACTACATACTTTTGTGTAAGAACTCTCAGGTACTTGAGGAGATCACCTATGTTACCAACATTAGTGAGCCAAATCTTTCTTTCTATGGTCCTTATAAATTAAAGAAAAATTGTAGCATAAATTGGTATATTTATAACATTATTTTACATGCATAAATTTAAACTCTAAAGTTACTGAATTTCTATTAGGTTATAAAATTGTAGGATTATTGGGTTCTTTGTCTAAACTGACACTGTACAGGACCAGCAAGATAGCACAGCCGTCTAAAGCTCCTACTTACGCAAGCTTAGGCAACCGCAAGGAGCACAGTTTGATCCCAGACACCACATACTGTGCCAGCCCTACCCCAGGGCCAGGCTGAGCCAGCCATAATAAAATAAATAAATAGATAGATAGATAGATAGATAGATAGATAGATAGATAGATAGATAGACAGACAGACAGACAGACAGATAGATAGATAGATAGATAAACTGACACTGTAATCATTGGAAAGGAGTTTTCTCTAAAACCACTTTACTGATCTGTACTTTTCTTTGTCCACTAGTGGTAAGTGAAGAATTATTTTCTTTTGAGAGTTGCAAGATATACCAGTAAAAGTAGCAGTTCAAAGTATTTATGGTTGCTCATGTGGTTTCTTACTTGACCCGTGGAACATTTGGTACCATTTTATATTGTTTAAACTCTATGGATTAGATTTTTTAAAAGTCTCATTATTACTGATTTAACATAATAGTGATCGGGGAAAACTATTCTGAAGCAATATCATAAATTCTACATTTTCTATCCCCTTATATATAAGCCTCGATTCTATTTTGTACTCTCAAATTATTCCAAGAACCACTCTAAAGAATGCATGTTATGTAAGTCCAGTGTTTTATAAAATATAATTATGTCAAGGTATTGATAGTGTTGCTCAAATATTACATTATTAATATTTTTTCCTCTTATGCTATTCTATTGATTTCTTCAAACATGCTAAAATTTCTCCATAATTGTAGATTTCTTTGCAATGTCCTTTAGACTTGTTTTTCTCTTTTCTTACATTCATTTAGGACATGTGCAATTGAAATTAAACACTTATATCATTACTTTAGTTTATTAAAATTTTTGACACAATTATCGTTAATTGATCATGCTATGCATGCGGCAGTCCTCCCTCCTGTGCATCTTCTTTGTCTGATATGAATATGGATAGAACAGCTTCCCTCCACTTTGCTCCTCAGCAGCATGTCCTTTATTATTTTCCAAATTTTCCTTTACATTTTAAGTATTTTTTTTACAAACAACAAAGAGTTCAACCTTTCTTTCTTTCTTTCTTTCTTTCTTTCTATCTGTCTTTCTTTTTGTCCGTCTTTCTTCCTTTTTTCCTTTTTTCTTCTATTTTTGTGTTTTAGGGAAGGGTCTAAACAGTGTTCAGGGTCTCACTACTAGATGGGACACAGACCCCCAAGAGCAGGGATTACAGCCTGCACCACCATGCCTATTCTCAATAGCCATTTCAGTGCATCCCAGGGGAAGGGGATCAAACCCCTGGTCCTTATGCCTGCTTGCTTTAGTCTGCTGAGCTATATGGCCAGCCCTAGAGCCTATCTTTTCAATGCATGTGTCCTGCTATCCTTTCAGTGGACACACACACATCTTAGATAATTAAGTTTCATCAGTTAGTTTTATTGGCTTTGATCCAAGTCTCTGTGTTGTTCATGAAGTGTTACAATATCAGGAAGTGGAGGATCACGATGCAGCCCTATGCCCTCACATGAGTATTTAACTGTGTAAATAATAGGAGATGAGAAGACAGTGTATAATCTGTTACATAAGGTAACTAACTGTGTTGGGGGGGACATGCAATATGGAGATTTCATATTAAACAAGAGAGAGAACACAAAACTGATTAAATTATGGTGTGATTAGTTGGGGAGATAGCTCAGTAGCATGAGAGCTTGTTTGGCAAGTGCAAGGTCCTGAGTTCGATCTTCAGTGCAAAAAAAAAAAAAAAAAAAAAAAAAGATGGCATGATTAAAAGATGGCATGATTAAATCAGCTATTACAACGTGATTAAAAGCATGATTCCAGTATTTTTTAAAAACAAAGAATGAATAAAACTACTTCTTCCACTGGTTACATTAAATGTGAATGCTTGAACTTATTCATAAAACATCCAGGTTATTAATTTGTGAATTTGCTTGTAAAATTGTCAAGATAGTGAAATTTCATTAGAGAAAGCTAGCCAAAGTATTTGATAATATTTGTGAATGAAGGAGACACTAAAAATGCATTAACTTTGAACTACATATGAATGCATTTAACTATATATGAAGGCATCATACTTTCTTTTTACAAAAGGCACTACCAATTCCAAAGAGATACATAAATCCCAAAATACAAGCCAAAAAGAGACTTACACAATAAATAAGGCTCAGTTCACTCTGAAATCATGGGAATGAATGTTCTACAAAGGATAAGGCCACTTGCTCACCGGGAAACACTGGAAGTGGATGACAAGCATACTTACCAGGGCACATTTTTTTTTCTCTGCACACAGTTAGGTGGGTTGTGATTGAGATCTGTGGGTAATGATCTGCTGTACGACTTTCTGACATGGCTGGTAAATACTCCATTGCATGTTCCTCCTTATTCACGTGATTCCTATCCTGAGACTATAACTCCAGGACAGTATAAGCAGCCAAGCATTAAAGATGCTTAAAACAAATGAATCAAAGTATCTGGGTCGTCAACTTTGCTTGAGGAGCTGATCAGCAGCTACCGCCATTGAGGACCTCATACCATATGTGTTCCATTTTGCTTTCTGCATAGACATGCATCTCCCCAGGAGAAAGGGCTCACAGCATCATTTCGTCTAAATAAGACCATTGTACAATTCTGTCTTCTTGGTTGGACTTTAGGTGAGGAGAAAACTTATGCGGATCCCTGAAATAGAATGTGTGACTGGGATAGCCAAACCATCTTGTGAAATTTTTGTCTGCAATTGAATGAGGTAGGCCAAAGATCCTCCCAGTATGTGGTCTAGGGGAAAATACTGAAAAAGAAAACTGTTTGTAGTAGTTTGATGGCTCTTGACTTTTTCAGGAAAGCACTAAGCAAAATTTAACTGACTTCTAAGGCAGCCGTGAAAGGAAGACTAATGTGTAACAATTTTCAGATTCAAAATTGAAAAGGATAATTGTTTTTTGATTCCAAATACTGAGAAATCTGAATCCCAGTGCCTTTATCCATCCATGCGCATTATGATTCAGCTCTTGGCCATGATCACAATAAGTTTGGGTTTCTACCTTTAAAGTAGGAGCTGTTAAGTTGAGCACAAAGCAAACCTGACATGAAGCTTATGACTAGGAATAAATCTTTGGTGTGGCTTTTAGAGTCCTGAACATACGTGAAACAATCAGATCAGATCTTTTGGGAAAACTATTATTGAAGTAATTATGAGTCCAAACTAAAATGTGGCAGACTTAAAAATAATATTGTGCTCATAAAGTAGTTTAGATGGAAGTAGCCTGCAAAACTGATTGAACTCAAGCAGAGACAGCAACCCTCCCTCTTTGCTTTTGAAATGGGAAGATAACATGCTATAAACTGAACAAATACCTCAGCAAATCTCCGAGGAAAGGAGCTAAAATGAAGAGCATTGCTCCAGAGAGTGTAATTTTGGTGAAATAAAGAAACCATTCCTATTGCCAGAGCAGAATATCCTAATATCTGACATGGTGAGTTTTTTTCAGAATGAAACTAAGGCACTGGGGAAAGGTCACCCAGCCACAGCCTGTCCAGAGCACAGATTCCTGATGATGAAAGTCTGAAATTTTAGCAACTTTTGCAGCTGGAATAGTTTGAGAATTTTCCAAATTTTCAGATGCATCCTGGCTACATCTCGGTTAACAATCTAATCCCCCCGTAGTTTAATACAGGGATCACTGCAATTGCACTGCTCTATCCAAATAACGGAGCATATTCTCCCATTCAAAAAGTCTTCATCTGATTACCTTTCGATATCTCCGGTAATAAAAGAGCCATTCTAGAGAGAGGATGCAGGCATCCTCAGGGATTCATTACTGCATCGTTACATTCCTTTCCCTAAAGACACAGTACGTAAAGCTATGCTTTAACATTTGTTCATCTCCATACTTCTAGGTATGCAAAAATTTTAGAAGGTAAAGGAAAAGATTGAACAGACACGTATGCAGATGAGACTAAATGATGGTGGCTAAGTCAAAAATGGTCGAAGAAAGAGAAATGGAGACAAGAAATTGTATGTGTTTAGTAAAACGAAGACTTTGCTGCATTACAGGAAGCAATCACTGTTAGGTCCCTTGTGGTCTCATCTTCTGCCTGTGCTGCAGTGCAGGGCCTGTGTGCCTCGTCTAGATGGACTTGTTCAATGTTTCAGAGTCCTCTGATGCATTCAGAGACCTTTTCTCTTGATTAAGACCCTAGACCATTGTTTAAAACTATGTTCAATTTCTCAAACAGTACATTTTGTAAAAGAAAAAGAAAATTTATAAAGAAGGCAAAGAAAAGCAGCTTTATGCTGAAGCACAAAGCATCAAGGTAAGGAGGAAAAATTAATAAAATTGAATATATGACATCTGATCATCATAGCTTCAGCCCCAAGAAATTGCTTATGCCTAATCATTTTGACCTCAAAAATGACATTTGCTATGCACTGAGAAGCCACTTCATGCTCCTAAAGTTTCTTCCTAAGCCTGAAGGCTCCTCAAGTCTTTTCAGGACCCGTCACTTTTCCAAAGAAATAAAGCACACTTTCTTCCACATGCTCTTGTTTAAAGACTATGTTTTCTGCTCCCAGGTGAAGTACAGAAGATAGCATAAGATTTTTCTCCAATCTTCACCTCATTGCAAAAGTGCTAATTAGTGGCAGTGCAGACCTTGAACAATTGCTGCGTGAACAATAGGCTCCTGCCTAAGCCTATATTTTAAAGTTCTGACAGGCTCCCTTGATTAGAAATTAAATCAATTCTATCCTAAGACACTCAAAGTAATGAAAATTTCCATCAATTAATGTAGAAATAGGTAGTTTGGTCAGGTACAGATTATATCTCGTTGCCACTCAGTCTTCCTTTAGGGTCAAGTACATCATTTACAATTCATTAAAATATGATGCTTTTGCACAAATGGGGTTTGCATTAGTTTAATAGTAGTACTAATTTAGCATCACGCATTAAACTAACACTGATGGAAGGGAAACTGTTTCCAATAACACCCTGCTCCTTTACCCTCTCTTCCCACTCTTGTCTGCAGGCCAGGTCTACTTCTAGAGACGGCACTCATCAGAGCTTATAGTGTGGAGCCCAGAACAGGGTGACAAGGTGACAGTGCAGAACCGGATGCTGACAAGGTGCATTCTGGGAAGGAAAGGTAAAATATGAGGCTAAAGATAGGACAGGCACATCAATAAGGACAGCTCTGATTTTTCCCATCTACTTCACATGTCCAGTTGTAACATTCACAGACAAATGGAAGGATGACCAAATGCTCAAAACAGCTCATTTCCTATGGATTAGTTTTTGTATTTCCACATTATGATAGTGCATGTTAGTTGCTATGTCTTTGAAAGAATCTCAAATATCTACACATTTATCCCCTTCTTAACAGGAGAGAGAACTAGAAGGTAAATCCTAAGAGACACCAAGTCCCTGCAGGTATAATAAGAATGAGAACTTTAATCACACTTTAAGAAGTATTTTCCAATTTAGCCAATTTGATATAAGATAAAGTTCAAAAATAACATTTTGAATTAAATAAAAATAAGTCTAAATAATACTTTATTATAATTACTAATCTTCTAATTCTTATGATATAAAACAAAAATTAGACGTAAGATCCAGTTTCCCCAAAATGGGCTCAGGGCACAAGGCAATACAACCAGGACAAAGCTGAGCAAAGGCATGTTTAGTCCTCCTACATCCTTTCCACATTCAGTTCTATTTCTATGAAGCAGAGTGACCTACTAGGAACCAGCCTGGTTGGCAATCTGTGTGGGCTGGAGAGCGGATGCTTTGGACTTATTGGTCCTTCCGTGCTCAGACATGCGCTTTGTGTATCTGGGGGCTTCCTGTCTTCTCCCACATCCATGTGGCACATTATGTGAGCCTATTTCTTGCCTTGTAATATACAGCAATGTTCACATATGTTTTGCAATGTGGAAATTTTAACTTGCTAACATTATCTCACTATAGGAAAATGCACTTAAAATATAGAAGAAAATTTCAATCACGTCCCCTAATCTAGAAATATTGATTACACTGTGATATGTTCTTTTCTATCCTTTCCCTTTGCACACTGCTCCCCGGGGCTCTTTCTGTTGATGAAAGCTGGAGAAATCAATTTTCATGCTTTCACTCAGTCCATGTTGCTCAAGCCCCCTCTGGACAGCGGGGTAACAGAAATGTTTCAACATTTATCAAATTTCTCACTCTATGTTTTATCCAACTTAGGTATCAAAGCCAATGCAAATACCTAATCTATCTCTAATATTTAAATAGATTTATTTCTAACAAAAGTATTAGACATTACACAGATATTTTGTTTTGTTTTATTTTATTTTTTTGTCTTTTTGAGACAGGGTCTCGCTATGCAGTTGAGGCTGGTCCTGTGCTCACTTTTGTAGCCCAGGCTGGTCTCGAACTCACACCAATCCTCCTGCCTCAGCCTCCCACGTGCTGGGATTACAGGCATGAGCCACCATACCCGGCTCAATTTTGTTTTGTTTTAAAATGATATATTGAACATATTGATCATTTCTAAGATAACAGTGAATAATATTGTACTGAAATGGATTTATTTGATTTTAATACAAAAATATATGAAGTATCTGTTTTCTGGTTTTTCATTTACAGAAAATAAGATAGTGAGGATAATACACTGGAGAAATTAAATGCTGTCTGTCAGTCCAGTTGGCAGTTCTTCAAATGTCCATCATGTTGCATACTTGATGCATAAACTTGACAAGTTATTTATCCAGCTTTTTTTCGGCATTTGTAACATGAATGTGATGTCCACTTCATAGGTGATCTCTTTAATAGGTAGGCAGTAAAATACTTGTTTCACCGGTGAACTCTAAAGATTCCTATTGCACTGATGGGATCTAAAGATTAAAGAATTGCCGGGCGTGGTGGCGCACGCCTGTAATCCCAGCACTCGGGAGGCTGAGGCAGGAGAATCAGTGCGAGTTCGAGACCAGCCTGGGCTACAAAAGTGAGCTCAAGGCCAGCCTGAACTGCATAGCGAGACCCTGTCTCAAAAAAGACAAAAAATAAAAAAAAATAAATAAATAAAATAAAGATTAAAGAATTAATACTATAAGTGATTAGAGGAGTACATAGAGCATAGAATATCTCATATAAACGTTAACTACTGAAACACACATAATGAGATAACAAGTGCTTTTCTATTCTGCCAAGTAGTCATTTCCTTTACACCTACAAATATTAGACACTTCATGTCTTTCAGCCTAATGCACTATTTATCAAACTAGGAGCTAAGAACCATGTTTGAGACTAGAGGAGACCAGAAGACAAGGCATAACCAGGAGTCAGGGTAGGAGTGAGTGTACAGTGAGTGTACAGAGACTAAAGCTGGAAGAAAAAGTGCGATTGTTGCATTTGTGATCCCCTGAACACCTCAGACACAGTGGTACTTTGAATTACAAACTTAATTCTTTCCAAGGTTTTGGTCCATACTGACCTAGATGAAAACCAACTCAAACTCTGTAGGTTAGACACTGAACCTAACTGCTGAATTCGATTACACTGAATGATGATTGTAATCCAGCTTTGCCAACACATTGGAATCATCATTTCTGTGATCCCCCACCAGCTACTGTGCAGTAAATCCAGGAAGCCCAAATCTCATTCGTAGCAGTTCCCTTTGGGTGCCTATTCCTATCCTTGAATATTTTAAAAACATTTGCATGCCAGGTGAAAATCAATGAAATTCGTTTATTCTCAATATATAGCAGACCAAAGTTGCCACTGATTTCTGAGAAAGAACTATAAAAGATATTCAAGTACCATGTGTCCTGAAAGTTTATAAGCACACAGAGAAACACAAATGTTACCATCTTTTTACTGTAAAGAGCAGAAACTATGAACTACATAGGTTGAAATTATCAATGAGAATTTATTTAAATAAAGCTACAAGGAAGATTATCAGACAAAATCAAGAGGATTAGGGACCATGGAGACAGCTCAGTAGCATAAGCACTTACCTGCCAAGCACAAGATCCTAAGTTCAATCCCCAGTACCGGAAAAAAAAAAAAAAAAAAAAAAAAAAAAAA
>PVJA010037518.1:0-20358 GCA_004027025.1 Myocastor coypus | reverse complement strand
TTCCTTCCTTCCTTCCTTCCTTCCTTCCTTCCTTCCTGTGTTGGGGACTGAATCTAAGGTCTTGCATCTGCTAGACAAGCATTCTACAACTGAACTATGTCCCCAGACCTTATTTGTTTATTACTCATTTAGACAGGGTCTCACTGACTTGCTGAGGCTGGCCCTGAACTTGCCATCCTTCTGCCTCGGCCTCCAAGTAGCTAGGATGCCAGGCGTGTGCCATCATACCCAGTGTCACAACGATCATCCCTTCCTCTTACTGCCAAGAAAGAGAAATCCAAACAGGCTAAGAAACTTGTTTGAGGTAATGCAACAAGGTGGAGGAAGACTGGCCTTATTCTTATGATAGTAAAAAATATGCCAGCACATAGAAGATTGTTATGAAATAGTAAAAAAGAAAAATACAGTTCAAGGAAAGTTTATTTATGAACTATTTTGAAATAACACAGGCCAAATGAGCAGTTTTCATCATCACTGGGTTTGGTGTGAGTGACATAGAACATTCTTGTGGCCTGGGGCTGCCTTCATCTGAGCAGATTGGAAGCCTAATGAATGGACTGGCTCAGTGAGTGCCTCCTATCATACTTGGGGCCCTCTTTATTTTTATTTTTGTTTTTGTTTTTGGTACCAGGTACTGAACTCAGGACCTTGTACTTACTAGGAAGGCACTTGTGCCAGTGAGCTATCTCTCCATCCCTGGGACATTCTTAGAAAACACAAATTTTTTTTAAAAAATTAAAAGATAAAAAAAAAAAAAAAAAAAAGATGATTCATTTATAGCATTAAAAAAGAATTTACTTACCCACTGGAATTACTCATTTAAATTTTTCCACACCATTTCTAACTTTTTTATGAGCGCTTGCATTTTTCTGTGGCCTGATAACACATAAAAATTGTTTTCTTTTCCCACAGTGCTGTATAAAATTACTTTACTAGTTATTTTTAGCGGCCGAATAATTTTCTTTCACGCTGATAACACCATACTGTGCAGCACCAAGTTGCCAAAGACTCATCCTATTTGCATTTTCTTTGTATGCAAATGTCATTTTAATTGATTAGGATTCTAGCTTTCTCGTGTAGGAAGTGTTATGGTTGTTCCAAAATAGCTCCAGGCTGACTTTAGAGGTTTTCAGGGGCAGTGAAATGAAAAATAGAATGAGGAAACATTTCTACATTTCTTCTTTAGTCTGGTGGGTTTTCTGTACATGGTTTGCATCGAGCTTCATTAAAGGCACCTGAAGCCAGCGACAAACACACCGGAGGTTGCCTCAGTCTGAGGAAGCCTGAAGAACAGCGCCATGTTTGGTGAAAGAAACAGTCTTGTTTTGTTTTCTTCCATTGGCATAATAAACCAAAGAGCCATGGATGACCACTGTGGTGGCCTGCATCATTCTGTGTAAATTAGGAAGAAGCAAAACCCAAAAATTATCCCACTCCCTGGGCAAATTCAGCTTGATCATGGAGTTTCCAAAGCCAAGCCCTCACCTGTCCAGTGCTGAGCTTTCTTTAGAGAACCAGCCTGGTGTCCACTGTCCCTGTGGGGCTTTTCTGCTCCCATCCCAGAGCAGGATGCTGTGAGAACCCGCTTCTTGCTCCTCTCCTAACACAGCTGACGGTCCTGCTCTGTTTCAGAAAAGACTATGAGTTTCTTGGGGCTTGTTTTGCTTATCATCCTAGCCTTGTATACCATAGTGTCTGGCGTTCAGTAATATTAAACTTTTATTTTTATTCCTATGTGTTTGCACTGTTTCGTGCTTATGATCACAGTGGAGAGCTGGCGTGTACCTTAATTATTTTAGTCCTTAAGTTACTTATGACCTTTGGTAATGGTTGGAGACTTCACAGCAGGAACACTGTTCTTTCTCAGGTCCTCCCTTCACCCCCAGTACTGAGGACTGAACTCAGGACCTTTTCACTGAGCTGTACCCATAGCTGTTTTAAATTTCTGAATTTTGAGACAAGGTTTCGCTAAGTAACTAAGTTGCCTAGCCTGGGTTGGAACTCTCGATCTTCTTGCCTTAGCCTACAGAGCACCAGGATTATAGACACAGGACACCATGCCCAACTTCTGTTGTGTTTTCTTCAACAATTTAAACGTAAAAGAAGGGGCTAATTCTTAGTCTTCAAGGCACACACGCTGAAAGGGACAGTTAGGGTGAGAATATTTAGCCCATAGGTATTGCTGTGGAAGAAGAGGGAGAGAAGAAGGAAGCAGGGAACGGGAAGGAGGGAGCCATCCTGCCGCAGCGGCTTCTTGTCCTTTCATGAGGGCTCCTACCTGCAGCTCAGACCACTGCAGCCAGCCCAGGGCTGCAGAGGTGCCTTTCTGAGCACAGAATCCTGTACATGTAGGGTTCTCTTCATGATTTAACACAGTGATTCACTTCCCACAGTCTTTATACCTTTGTTAAGGCTGAAAATGTGTTTATCTATAGTACGCCCTCCCAGAACCAAACTGTTTGAAGTAGTTTAACTTCAGAAAGCACTGAGATGTGAGGGAGAGGATGTGAGACTCTGTGTATTAACAGGAAGGAAGCCCCAGACTGCCAGAGAAATTCCCAGACTCATTGCCAGCCTCCTTTTTTAGAATTCCTTTATTCACCCTTCATTTAAATTTCTAAATCTGTCATCACATCCAGAGATCTATTCTGCTACAAAGGGATAGACTTGCCCTCCTTCTGCCTTCCCTGTCTTATTCAGAAGCTGATCCCTCTGCTTCAGGCAGCAGCTTGAGTCCACAGTCTTTTCCCCAAATGCACATCTAAATTATAACTCTCCTACTGGTCCAGCAGCCTTCCCGTGTTTGCCACTTTTGTGTTTTAACACCTCTGGTCTTAATCCAAAGCTGCTGATTGGCCACCACGATTGGCTTAAAATTTTGCAAACTAAGATACTATTTGATATCTGAGATGTCAAAGCCTCTCAGCAGAGGCCTCAGGGTTCGCTGTCTCTTAGGGCGTCTGTCCTGAAGGACTTCACTGTGTTCTGTAGAAGGAAGACTAACATGCACAATGGAGCAGAGGAACAACTCTAAGGTGTGAACTCATGGTGCCACTCTTAGAGTGACAGGTGGGACAGTATGCTAGGATATCCCAAAGTCATCCAAAGAAGTCCAGTAATGATCTGCTGCTGTGAGCCTCTCCCCTAAATGGGACTGGATCTTAACAAGCACACTGGTGTGCGGGCTGCGGTGAAAATGGC
The DNA here is from genome assembly GCA_004027025.1 of Myocastor coypus. Lineage (NCBI taxonomy): Eukaryota > Metazoa > Chordata > Mammalia > Rodentia > Myocastoridae > Myocastor > Myocastor coypus. The sequence continues at coordinate 17,157 of PVJA010037518.1, read as the reverse complement.
AGTGCCCACTTAGCCACAGGGAATATATTTCAAGATCCCCAGTGGTTGCCAACAGAAACCACAAATAACCCTGAATTCTACCGGGCGTATTTTTCTATGTATACACAGTTATGGTAATGTTTGATTTAAAAATGAGGCACAATAAGATTTTTTTTTTAATTTTTAGTTTTTTTTCTTGTTTCAGAACTTTTGTTTGTTTATTTATTTATTTATTTTTTATGGCCGGCTCAGCCTGCCCTGAGGGCAGGGCTGGTGCAGCATGTGGTGCCGGGGATCGAACTGCCGTCCCTGCAGCCACCTAAGCTTTTCTAAGCAGGCGCTTTAGACCACTGGGCCATCCTGCCGGGCCCACAGTAAGATATTAACAACAAAAGCTAATGTAACAACATACATACTAAATTGCTGGCACGATAGTTCTTGTGCCTTGGGACCCCTATTAAGTGAAATAGAGCTAACTTGAATAAGAGCACGTAGATAATGTGACTTTGATAACTAAGAAGGCTACTAAATGACTGTCTTAGTCATTTTTATGAACACTATACATTTATTTATGCATTTATTTTCAAAACAGAGTCTCACTATGTAGTTCAGGCTGGACTTGAACTCAGTATGTATCCCAGGCTGGCCTGGAATTGTGGTGATCCTCCTGCCTCAGCCTCCTGAGTGCTGGAGTCCTGCAGCTGCAGCTCTGTGCCACCACACCAGTCTTAGTCACTTTGTTATTGCTGATACCCAATACAGAAAATCTTCAGGGAAAAGGAGGTTTGTGTGTTGGCTTCTGTTTCAGGCTGTGGTTGGATGGCTTCCCGGAAGGAAAAATACAACAGGTGGGTGGAGCTGGGGCAGGAGATAAACCCTTCTGGGTCACAACCCCAGCGAGCAGCCTCCCTGCCTCCTAATGGCAAATTAGTTATAATGCTCTGAAATTCAATCACCTTCCAAAAGCCATGCCTAGGTATAAGCAATGACTAACAGGTAGGTAGCATGTACAGCATAGATGGGGGTGAAGGGATAATTCATGCCCTGAGTAGGACAGTGAGCTGCTATGAGACTTTTTTTGGGTAGTACTGGGGGTTGATCCCCTGAACCTTCACCCTGAGCTACAACTCAACCCTTTTTTTAATTTTGAGGAAGGGTCTTGATTAAGTTACTAGTAGTTACTCAGGCTGGGCTTCAACTTGTGATACTTCTCTCTCAGCTTCCTAGAGTGCTGGGAGTACAGGTGAAGGCCCAACAAGATTTTATCACACTACTTGTCTTAGTTACTTTTGTCTCATTACTGGGACAAATAGTGGACATGCAAGGTTAGGGGAAGAAAGGTTTATTTAGCTCACAGTTACTGGAGGTTTCATAATTTAAAGCAGCCTGAAGTACATAGCAAGACCTCGAGACTCTATGCCACCATGTCCAGGATGACTTGCTCCGTGCCTCCGAGAGACCACCACCTCAGGGGAGAGAGGGAGCTCTGACAGTGCATGCTGTCAGTTTAACATTTCATGCCTCTCTTGGCCACACCCTTCTAGCCCCGCCCTGGCCCTTTGGCCCCGCTCCTCAGGCCGGGCACACTTGACAGCCCCACGATTTACATGAAGCTTTGGGGGGACGACTAGATACAAACTATAACAGTACTCAAGATGGATTTAATATAAAATTTATAAATCGTTCATTTATAGAATTCTCCACAATGTTTCTGAAGTGTGGCTGATTGTAGATAAGTAAAACTGTGAGTAAAGAGAGACTGTAGTGACTTCTCTAGACAACAGCCGCCCAGCACCTTACATCTACTCCTGTCAAGGTGTCGAGTGACACAATAAAAAAGTTTTTCTTTGAACAGGAAAGAAAGCTGCAAAATTCTACAAACATGTCACGTTTCTCTAACTTCTTTTCTTTTGTGGACATAATTGCTAAACTGTAGTTAAGAGTGATATGCTCCACTGGTGGGGACACATACCTATAGTTCCTACACTCTGTGAGGCTGAGGCATCTCAGATTTGAGTCCAGCCCATCCAATTTATCATCTTTTTGAAAAAGATTAAAAAAAAAACATATTTGGTACAAGGTCTCACTATATAGTTTGGACTAATGGTGATCCTCCTGTTTCAGCCTTCCAGGCTGGGATTACAGGCATGCACCACCATATCTGGTCTTGGTGGTCAGCTCAGTGCGCCCAGTGGTGGGGCCAGCACATGGCAGGGATTGAACCCTGGTCCCTGCACTTGCTTAACCAGGTGTTCAGTCCACTGAGCTATCTTGCCAGCCCTTTAAAAAAAGATTCTCTGATATGTATGATATTTAAGATTTTAAACTTTTCTGTGATGTCTTTTGGAATAAGTTAGAAATAGACTAGATAACAGTAAAGTTAATGAATTAAAATTATTGAACAACTTCGGAAAAAAATGTTCGTTAAGGAATTAATTTTAGTTTGAAAGAGTTAATACCCAGTTAGAAGATTGAATACCTGCTGAGTTTGATCCCTGGTATGGCAAAAAAAAAAAAAAAAAGAAAAGAAAAGAAAAGTAAAAAGTTGATTTTAAGGGCTGGGGATATAGCTCAGTGGCATACTGCCTGGCTGGCAAGCACAAGGTCCTGAGTTTGATCCCTGGTATTGTAACAAGAAAAAAAAAAATGACTGCATACCTGCTTTAATCAGCCATTTTCTAAAATGTGAGTCAGATGTTGTTGCCTCCTCATTCTGTTCTACCAGTTGGTGCTGATTTTCTTTTACTAGAAAATCTACTCATGGAAAAGCTTCTGCATCTCAAAGGAGTCAGCATGGCCCAGGCATGGCCTCAGGGCTAAGAAAGAACATTTGCCATCCATACATCTGGTAAGGGTTAACACCCTGCATATAGAAGGAGCTCCAATAGTTCAAATGTAAAGAAAACAACCTTTAAAAAAATGGGCAATAGAATTAGACATTTCTCAAAAGAAAGCATAAGAATAGTCCAGAAGTATATGAAAAAATATTCACTATCATTAGACACAAGAAACTGCAAATCAAAACCACAAGGAGACAGCACTTTATTCCAGTAACAATGGTTACAAACAAACAAACAAAAAGCTAACAAGAGCTGGTAAAGATTTAGATAGAAGACAGCCCTTGCACACTGTTGGTTGTATTGTAAATTCCACCACCATGTAAGGAGGGCCCTCAAAAGATTAAAAATAGTACTACCAACTACCCAGAAATCCCACTACTGGCTGTATATCAAAAAGAAATGCAATCAGTATGTAAAAGCAATGTCCACACACTCTTGTTTATTGCAGCTCCACTTATAATAGTCAAGATGAGAAATCAACCTAAGTGTCTATCATTTAATGAATGAAAGAAGGAAATGCAGTGAGATAGAGTACTATTGCGCTATGAAAAACAATAAGCTGTAATTTGCAACAACATGGATGAGCCTACAGGACATTATCTTATATGGAATAGTCTAGGCACTGCTAGCTAAGTGCTACACAACTGCATTTATATGTAGAGTAGAAAAATGTTGAATTCGTAGAAACAGAGTCAAATGGTGGTTACGAGACATTACAGGGTATGGTTCTGGGGTAAAGTTGGCCAAAGACAGAAAATTTCAGTGAGACAGGAGGAATTAAAGAGGTGTGTCGTATATCATGATGAATTCAGTTAACAGCAATATCTTTAATAATTGGTAGGCAAGTGGATGTCACCACACACACACACACACACACACACACACACACACAGTATGTAAAAACATGGTACATGCTTTTATAGCTTGACTCAACCCCTTGATGATGTGTACATAGTCATGTGCACCAGACCTGAAGGGATTTGCCAGCCGTGAGGGGGCTGCATATGTGGTTGAGATAGCAAAGAATTTTAACCTGGCTGTGTTTGAGGTGAGGATGACCCAGTGGTGCTCCTCCAGGTGTTCCCCAGGATTTGACTAGTGAGGAGTTGTTGGCATTGGGAGAGATATACATAGCTAAAGAAGAATTGGGAGAAAAGGGGCAGGAAAGAAAGAAGAGGTGAACATGTAAGGAAATGCACAGAGCAAGCTGAGCAAAAGCTCCTGCAGCCTACATTTGAGCTCAAGAGATGAGAAAAATCTGGACTCTGGTACTGAAGTTTTCCTTAGTAGGAAGGGGTGTTCAAGGCATGTTATTTGCTTGTAAGTGGCTCTATGATGAAAAGAAGCTCAGCCAACCATGGTGGACCTGTCTCTGAAGAGTGTCACCTGCTCAGGAAGAGCACCAGGCTCTTCAGGGGGATTTCAGAGAGCGTACTGTTCTCCCAGGCCAGACAGTTTTGCGTGTATTGTTGCCCCTGGAGAGGTCCCAGGGGAAAGATGTGGAGGTGTGTGAAGGTCTAGGCTTAGGCTAATGCCTGTGGGACTCTATCTTTGCCTTTTAAATTAAAATTTGTGTGCCTTTGTTTCAAATGAAAAACCTTTCAAAGTAAAATAAATTTAAATGGAGAAAGCTCATAAAAAAAAAGCTCATAAAAACATAAAGAAAATATTCTTTTCATAATTTCTGGAAACTAACAAACTGAAAAATTTATGGTGTTAAAACATTGCTCAGCAAGCCAAGTTAATTTGAAGAAAGAAAAAAATGTATTTTAATGTATTAGTACAGGGTCTACAGGGTCTCACTACACAGATCAGACTCATAGTGATCCTCCTGGTTTCAGTCGCCCAAGCACTGGGATTACAGATGTGCGTCACCACATCCAGTCTCATTCCCCGGCTCAGTGTGCCCTGTGAGAGGGGCATGTTGGGGATCAAACCCTGGCTCCTGAGGCTGCCTAAGCAGGTGCTTTAATCTGTTCAGCTATCTGGCTGGCTTGGAAGTATTTTTGAATAAACTTAGTTCAGCTAAGTGCTCGGATTGTGTAAAAGCACGGAGGCATGCAGTGGTACCTTGGTCTTCCCCAAGGGACCCTGCAACTTACTGATTCACCCTCAGCAGCTTCCAAGTCCTGCAGACCCCAGTGATGGTAAGGGGTCTGCATGGTGCTCAGTCTGTTAAACCTTTAGGTCCTATTTTAATGGTTAGGTGAGGAATATAAAATAGCATTCAGATGCGCGAATACTTACCCTTCTGTACAGCTTCCCGTGGTTTTCAGCACAGGAACATGCCATACTGTAGGAGTCAGTAGCCCAGGAACAGTAGGCTATACTGCAGGGCCTGGGTGTGTGCTAGGCTGACTTCTCAGAGTTGTGGAAGTCCTCCTGTGATGCTCCTGCTGTGGAAAAATCACCTGACAGCATATGTTTCAAAATTGTAGCTATGAAAATATGAAGTCACACACGATAACTAGCTACAGCTTTTACTTATTCATTTAAAAAAATCAAGGCAGGGAGATAGCCTAGCAGCATAGGTACCTTCCTGGCAAGCACAAGGTCCTGAGTTCGATTCCTGACACACATAAAGCATTAAAATTCATTCATCAGAGAGTCGACTAAACATTTCATGGGAAAGATTTTACTTTACATGAAATTAATCCTTCTGTGAGCCTTTTGTATCTTTCTGCCTTAGTGCCACACTGTGGGTACTTTTCTTTTAAATTTTTCAGCATTCTCCCATATGCTGAGCTTTTGTTTTGCTTCTTTCCTCAAATTTTGTAGGCATTTATAATTTTGATCTCCTTTATAAAGCAGAGCATTTAGAGACCTTTTATAACCCATTCTTGGATGTCATGGTACTTCATTTTCATTGTGTTGTGACTAAGACTGTCATCAAATCCAGTCTGAGACTCTACCTCTGGAGGAGAGGAGCAGTACTCATGTGTAAGCAGGAAAGAGACTGCTAATGCCAGCTGTGACTTTCCCCAACTCTGTCCTCTTACTACCATGGGTCACAGTCTCCCTAGGCAGAAAGCTGTGTAATTTCCCCCTAAGGTCCTATGGTGTCCTTTTTTTTTTTTTTTTTTTTTCCTGTCTTGTCTTGTCTTTTTTTCTTCTTTTCTTTTCTTTTCTTTTCTTTTCTTTCTTTCTTTCTTTCTTTCTTTCTTTCTTTCTTTCTTTCTTTCTTTCTTTCTTTCTTTCTTTCTTTCTTGTAAGAGTCTAAAGGGTGTTCAGGTCTCACTACTAGATCAGACTTGGAGTGATCCCCCTGTTTACAGCCTCCCAAGAGCTGGGATTATAGGCTTGCACCACCATGCCCAGTCTCAATTGTCTTGGCGTGCCCTGGGGGGGTGTCCTTTCATTTCAGCACCGTGATCTTGTCATCAAGGCAGTACAGGCAAGTTCTGTGAATACCACAGCTTGAGAATGTCTTCTTTTAAGGTGAAGAAGAAGTTGAGCTAAGGAAACTAGGTTATTTGCCCTCTGTGCTCCCCAGATGCAGGGGCTCCTGGATGCCATAGCTGAACATTTGTGTGCGAAAGAGGACAGAGCATGGAAGAGGGGCTCCTCTGGGCATTGCGGAAGTGCAGCTCAGCACCGTCACCTAGTCTTGTTTGTAGTGGGGTCACTGCTGTTTCGTGGTAGTTGCCATGTCGTTCTTGGCAGCGGCCTCTGAGTCACCCATCCTTCCCTTTTCAGGAGAAGTGGCTGATATTTGCAAGCTGGTTGTTTTCTCAGCATACTTCCTTATAGAAGTTTGAGAATCCAAGACTTTTTATTTTTACGTGCTACAAATGGAATTAGAAGGCATGAAGTTTTTGTGAAATTTTAAGTGTTGCCAATTTAACAGTACAAAATATGCTTTATTGTGGTTTAAATTGCATTTCTTCAGTTACCATAAGTCATTATGAATTTAAACATTTTTAATGTTTTGGGGTCATTTTTATTTCTTGTTCTGTGAAGTACCTATATATGTCTTTGACTTATTTTCCCTTTTTGAAGTATTCTAATAGATTTGTAGCTCTTTCTGTATTTTAGAGTATAATCCTTTATTGGCTTTACGTGATGAAAATACTTCTTCATAGTGTTTGGCTTATCTATTTACTTTATTGTACTGTTTGAACAGAATTTCTTAATTTTAATGTATTCAAATATATTAGGGTTTTTCTTTATGTTTTTGGTAGAAAGACTCACTATGCAGCTTGGACTTGTAGTGATCTTCCTGTTTTCAACCTCCCAAGCACTAGGATTATCAGTGTGCGCCACCACACTGGGTCTCCGTAGATGCCTGAGTGCATCCAGGGAGGGGACAGTCTGGCATGCGGTGCTGGGGATGGAACCATGTTCTCTGCACTTGCCTGAAAAGGTGCTTAGTTTACTGAGCTATCTCGCCGCCCCTCTTAGTTCTTTTTTATGGTGGTTCTTTTTAGTTCTTATTTAAATTATTTTGCTCTGTCATTATAATAATCTTCATCTTCTTTGAAAAGTTTTACAGTTTTGATTTTCATATTTAAGTTATTAGTTCACATGTATGGTGTGACTTGCTTAATTTTCTTTAATTTAGTATGGAAAATCTATTGTACCACCCTAGCCTGTGTGCGCTCTCCACATGACTCGCTAGTCAGCTGTACCTTAAGCCAGGTTTGCATAGACAGTGGTACCTCCTGTCATGAACTTAATTCTTTCCACAATTCAGGTCACAAATGGAACTGGACAAGAACTGAATCAAATTTCCCCTTGAGTTCAACATTGAACCTAACCTTTGCGCTCGATTCAGTCCTCATCCAATTCAGTTTGCAACCAGAATTGTGGAAAGAATTAGATCCATGAACTGACGTCCCACTGTATCCCTATGTCTCCTCGTGAGCTCTCTATTCTGTTAGCTCTCTGTGGCCAGTGCTCCTCCCTTCGTCCCTGTGATCCATACTGTATAGTTTCAATTACGATATTTTTATAATAACTCTTGATATATGGACTCACATCTCCCAACTTGGATCTTCAGCACTACTCTGGATCTTTCTGACTCTGCTTTCAGGCAAATTCTAGAATCAGCTTGTCAGGCTCCATGAAAACAACACAAAGAAAACAACATCTCCCGTTTGCACTTTGGTTGGAAGGGCAGGCCTCTCTACATTTTCACTCCTGCCCTCATTTCCCTCTACCCTGACTTTGTGTTCAGAAGCTTCCTTACAGATACACCAGACTTTCTGGTCTCCTTCTCTTCTTTGTGCTTACTCTGCATCTGTACCTAGTCAGCTAAAATCGCTAGAGAAAAACAAATAACTATCCTGGTTCCATATACAATCCATGACCACAGATCTGAAAAGGATACTTAAAACTGTTGAATGATTACACCTGGCACTGTCCAAAATTTCTAGCAGTGTACCATTCCCTCCTCCCAGGCCTCCTACTTGGTTTCCTCCTTTTTTGACTCTCACCGGGAGGATCTCAGTGGCACTTCATTCAGGAGGTCAGAGCAATGGATAATTATTTTTTTTTAGTTTTTTTTCCAGAACTGGGGATTGAACTTAGGCCCTTGTGCTTGCCAGGCAAGTGCTTATTCTACTGAGCTATCTCCCTAGCCCCAGAGCAAAGGCTTATTAATCTATCTCAAACCTACCTACCACATCAGCATCCATAATTCTTCTCTCCTTGCTGTTATTAAGAATAAACTCACTGATTCTATCAGAGCCCACATCCTTCCCTCATGTCCTGATTTCTGGCTCTAATGATCGAACTAACAAATCAGCAAATCTTCATTCAGCTAATATGTCAGTAGAAGCAGAAATTGTTAGATGCATACATCTACTCTGGGGCCAACCAGATAGCTCCGTGGACTAAAGCTCTGCTTACGCAGAGTGCAGTTGCTGGGGTTCGATCCCCAGTATGCTATGCTGGCCCTGCCCCTGGCAGTGTGCTGAGACTGAGATTGAGACTCGGTGTGGTGGCACGCACCTGTGATCCCAGCACTGGGGAGACTGCAAATAGGAGAATCACTATGAGTCCAATCTACATAGTGAGACCCTGAATACCCTGTAGATCCTGTCCTAAGTACAGAAGGGAGAAGAAGAAGAAAAGAGAAGAAGGAGGCGAAGAAGAGAGAAGAAGAAAAGAGAAGCAGCAGCAGCAGCAGCAGCAGCAGCAGCAGCAGCAGCAGCAGCAGCATACAACTATTCTGATGCCAGATGCCTTAGGTTTTTCTGCCACTAGCTATCCTTGGTAAGATCAGTTGTTTAGTATGGTAACCACACATTGTGTGTGGCTATTAAATTTTAGCATTTATTTATTTGTTAATGTATGCATTTGGTACAGGGTCTCACTATGGAACTCAGACTTACAGTGATCCTCCTGTTTTCAGCCTCCCCACCTCTGGGGCACAGGGCATGTGCCACATGCCCGGACTTAGTCATTGCCTCAGAGTGCCCAGGGATGGGGATGGTGCCATATGCAGTACCTGGATTTGAACCCCTGTGCTTGCGTGCGTAGGCACTTAGTCCACATCCATCTCACTGGCCCTTTTTATTTGTTAAAATTAAGTAAAATGATATGTTCAGTCCTTTATTTGCACTGGTCAGGTGTGGCTAGCTGTCACCATGTAGAACAGTTCCATTATTGCAGGAAGCTCTGTTGGGCTCTGCTGGTCTATGATAGGCTCATTCATTTTCCTAACTATGTTAATTAATGTTAAAGCACTTGTTACTAGGAGGTCTAAATACCTACAAATTTGTTTATTGCCTATGTTTTCTATGAGAACATAAACTCTGAGAGTGAGCTTTGCTTCCCCACTTCATTCCCAATGTCTAGAAGAGGCCCCACTGAGTTCAGTAAGTATGTAGTCAGTGATGGATAACAGACATTGCTCACGCCTGTAATTCCAGCACTCGGGAGGCTGAGGCAGGAGGATCGGTGCGAGTTCGAGACCAGCCTGGGCTACAAAAGTGAGCTCAGGACCAGTCTCAACTGCATAGCGAGACCCTGTCTCAAAAGGACAAAAAAAAAAATAATAATAATAAATAAAGCTTCAGGCTGAGGGAAGAGATGTTCCTCTAGACGTGTTCTACTCGCTTCTCATTTCTCCACCATTGCTAGGTATTAGGTGCGGTGCAGGCATAGTGGGGATGTGGCAATGGGTAGTGCTTTTGAGATTGGTGGCCTTCAGGATCCAGCAGATCCTGGTTTATGGTAGGCTACATCAGATGTGGAATATTATGGGCCAGCCCAAGGCCTGATTAGAATATTTGAAAGATTAAAAATTAGAGAACATATGTGAACAGTTGTTTAGGAATTACAGACCGCATGTGTGGGCTTGGCTGCTAAGCAGGCTGCCTCACATTTGTGAGCATATTCATTACCATGCTGCTGATGATAGCAAACAATTGGAAGCAACTCAAATGCTCATCTCATGGAAAGCAGTAAATGCAGTCTGGTGTGGTTTTATAGGGAAGCATTGTGGAGCAGTGAGATGTCTAAACTGTCTCCACCTTATTAGTATGAGTGGATCTCAGAATTGAACAATGAGTTGTAATGAGCAGTTAGTTGATGAATAAACATGATCTAATCATTTATTTGAAATTTCAAGGCAAAAAGTAGCATCTCTGGTTCATGTATGAGCTAAGATTTAAGAACCTCGAGGCCACATCTAACTGGATATCTTTGATGCCAGAGGATGGGGAAGAAGATCAGAGTCCTTAGTGAGATTTGCAAATCTTGATTTCCTCACAGATGTGGAATACAACGTGCACTATATTAGCACTTAAAATATCAGTGTTTGTTGTTATCCTCTAGAGCTCACTATGTATTTGCAAGATTTTACAATTTAAAAAACAAAAAAGTTCCCATATATGGAAATGCATGCTGGTAGTCCTAACACTTGGGAGACTATGGCAGGAAGATTGCTATAAACTCAAGGCCAGCCTGGGCTACACAGTGAGTGCAGGCCAGCCTAAACTACATAGCAAGACCCTGTCTGAAAAAAACAAAACAAAAAAGTAAGCTGTGTGCTTATCAAGTGATGACTGGTCACACTTATTAAATAGTGTTCTTGAGAACGACTAGATATGATTGAGTTAGGTGTTGAGGGGTCCAGAGAAGTCACACAGGACATGGGTCTTGCTTCCTAGGCATAAGTCTTATTCCTTATTTGTAATGATAGTAGGTCCTCATACATGCAGTTAAGTGACCCTTTACCAAAATAAGAAGTAGAATTAAAAGTCCTATAGATACTTAAAACTCAGAGCCCCTGGTGGAAGCAGAGAGGCCTGAGAGGAGGAGGGGAAACTTGTGTGAACTTGGGTAGTCCGAAGGGAAGTTAGGTATAGTCTGTGCTAGAGAAGCATTGTTAAGTGTAGATTGGAAAAGGATTAGTAACAACCATCCTGTAGCGGCAAAGAGTTTGTTTTTGTTTTGAGGAGTTGTAAGGGTTGTGGGAGAAAGTAAAATTGTTAAGAGTAGGATCCTGGGTTATTTAACGCTAGATCTGCACATATAAACTTCAGCTAATAAGGAGAGAATCTATGACAGCTGTGAGGGACTAGAAGCATTATGCTTGGTGTAATTTTTTTTTTTGAATATTAATGTGACTGCGATGTGCAGGATAGACTGGAAACAAGGTCAGAAGCAAGGAACTTACTAAGCGCTGTGTCTGCAGTCTACTGGCCAGAAGACAATGGCCTCGAGGGAGCTAACTGTGATGGGAAATGGAAGAAAGAGGGAACCAACATGCTCTTGCAGTGTGGGTGTTATTGGCCACAAAGGCACAGAGAGAGTAGCTACTTAGTACAAAGGCCTTAGTAAGTGCTAAGACCTAGAATAAAATCCTAGCTGTTAACTGCTGAGGCCTAGCATGCAGTCCAGCTCCCCTTTTCTCCAAAGGTGATATGTTGAGGTCTTGAAATATGCATCGCCAGAACTTGAGGAGCAGTTGGGCTTAGATGATGAAAGAGAAAAAATGTAAACGAACAGTGAGGTTTCGATTGCCAGTAGAGAGCCTGATGGAAACTAAACTTGCAAGGGCGAGCTGTTTTGGTGGAGAACAATACGAGTTCAGTGTGGAGAATGGAAAGTTTCAGTGGTTTCAGCCGTCCCTTGCAGATGGTTGGTAGACAGTTGGAGCTTTCAGATCCAACGTGTTGAAAGTCACCAGCACAGAGTGGTAATTAAATTATGAAGACAGAGTTCTCAGAAAGAAAGAGTGGAAATAAAGAGTAGAGTGCCTTGAGGCATGTCCGCTTTTTTCTTAGTGAATAGAAGTGCCAAGAGAAACAGAAGCAATCAGAGAGAGGGGAAAAGCCAGGGGTATTGGTCTGCTTGGTGCCACTGAAGTCTATTCACATATTAGAAGCAGCTGTGAAGAGGAGGGGGTGTTGGGTCTGTCAAGAACAGTAGTATTGGGGGTCAGGGAGATCGCTCAGTAGACTAAGTGCTTGCCTGGCAAGTGCAAAGCCCTGAGTTCAATCCCAGGTACTGCAAAAACAAAACAAAAACAAAAACAAAAGCTACACAGACAAATAAATAGTAGTATTGGATGAGTGACCCTGGCTGCTGAGGGTGTTCTATGATTCCATCCTCGAAGGTCATGTTCTTAAGAAGAGAACCTCTAAGTGTGGTTCCCAGACTCTTGGATTCTATAGACCAGTAATAGCACAAAAAATATTTGGAAGAGGGCCCGGCAGGATGTCTCAGTGGTCTAGAGCGCCTCCTTGGGAGGGCTTAGGCGGCTGCAGGGACCACGGTTCGATCCCCGGCACCACATGCTGTGCCAGCCTTGTCCTCGGGGCGGGCTGAGCCGGCCATAAAAATGAGTGAATAAACAAATAAAGGTTCTGAAACAAGAAAAAAATAAATAAATAAAATAAAAAATTTAAAAAAATATTTGGAAGAACTAAATTAAACTACTAAAAGCATCACAATCTCTTTATCAATCTTACTTTCATAAAAGAAGGCCTTTTCCACATCAATTTAGAAGCCAAAAATTGTAGGGTAAAAAATAAGTCATCCTCAGGACAGCCTTGCTGGGGTAGACTGGTGCCAGTTTTACCCTGGCCAGAGCAGATCTATGGTGTCTGCTCTGATTCACAGTCTCAGAAAACCTGGTGTTGTTTGTAGGTTTTTATTTGTCAAATATCTTTTGTCAGAGCACAAAGAAAAAATTCCAAAGGCATTTAGGAGGTGCTTATAATTGAGACAGATCACAACACTCTGAGTGCTGGAGGGTACTTTGGAAATATTCCTCCTCAGTGAGAGCAGTTAGGGAGAGAGGGGGATTGCAGATATAACTAACACTTTGTCTCATGAAGTCACAGTTGAATTATCATAGTCCCAGGAGGAAGATCATACATTATTTATTCCTTGATATTTCAGGGTACATTCAGTTCCCAACAGGCATCAAGGAATCTGATAATTCCCCAGAAGTACTTTTTCTGGTTGTGACAGAAAGCCACTTCTAACTCTGTGAGGCAGTACCTGACATGCTATAGTTTTCTTCCTTTTAGGTCTCTCTGTCCCAGTGAGAATTAAGTACCAGAAGATCATGACACCATCACAATAGCCACACACACTGGGCAAACTCAGACCTGGGCAGGCGTCAAGGAACGGGGCTTGCTTGGGACCAGGTCAGAATCAGAAATGAAAAAGGCAATAACTGTGCTGTGATCAACAACAGCACAGGTCTGATCAGATAGTTATATATGGAACCTAAAGGTTTACTGTATGAAATTATTTTTTATTGGCTTGAGAAAGAATAAGAGACAAACCGTGCAGGCTCAACTAGCAACAACCAAAATGCAGGATGCATTAAAATCTGTTTTGACTTTCTAAAACAAATAACTTTTAGGCAGACAATGAAGCTAACAGATTTCAGTGCCAAAAACGATCAAAATTCCCTTCACACTCACCACAAACTATTATCCTTTATCTATAGCATGTGTTTCTATTAGCTTTGAAATTATCTTTGGTGGTCATTTTTTCACCAGTGTGCTCTTAATTTTGAAACTGCTGGCTTGGTAAAATTTCTTCATGTGTGTGACTTACAAGAAGTGAATATTTCTAAGTTCTGGGGAAAAGCTTCTACAGATCAAAATAACACCATAATAATGCTAATGAAACCACCAGGATGAAAAACATTTCCTCAGAAAGTATCCTTGGTCACTCAACACTTGATAGGGAACAAGCCAGCAGCACCACTTGTAAGATACAGTTTGAAAGGCACCCCTTGTTTCTCTTCTTATAGTACAACATAAACATATAAAGAAATGTACACACAATATGCATGTCAGCTTAATGAAGAATTAACTCTAAGACAACTACACAAGTAACCACCACTTAGAACATCAAAGAAGTTCCTATCTCCCTTCCTCGTACATTCTTGTCACAAATAGCAGGTGTCTTCAATATTTAAGCAGCAACTCCTTGTCCTTTTTTTTTTTTTTTGGTATTAGTACAGAATCTACAAGGTAGATTGGACTCGAGGTGATTCTCCTGTTTTCAGCTTCCCAAATGCTGGGATTACAGGTGTGCTCCACTATGCCCAGTCTCAATCCTATCTCAGTGTGCCCCAGCGGTGGGGCCAGCCCAGCACACCAGGGATCAAACCCCAGTCCCCGTGTCTGCCTAAGCAGGCACTTTAGTCTGCTGAGCCATCTAGCTGGCCCTTCCCCTCTTACCTTTTAAAGAGTAATGTTGCCTATATCCCTGAACAATACAACTTACATCTTACACATTATTCTAGAGCCTAAAAAATATTTTGTGAAGTTAACATAATCTTGATATCAAATTCTAATGCTGAAAATATTAAAAAGAAAATTACAAGTAATTATGTTATGTCATAACTTATCTATTCTTCTATTGATGCTTTTTTTTTAAGTCAGGATCTCACTATGTAGTTTAGGTTGGCCTTGAACTCACTATGTAGCTCAGGCTCGCCTCAAACTCACATATATCTTCTTCCCTCAGCCTCCTGAATGCTGATTATAGGCGTGTGCTGCCAGGCCCAGGTGTTGATTCACTCTTACACAAGTATTTGGTGTACATCTCTAGATAAATATTCCAGGTAATTACACTCAGGTACAGTTCTTGGGTTGCTATAGACATGACTCTTCAACTTTATTTATTTAGTATTTTGGGGCAGGATCTACAGGGTGTTCAGAGTCTCACTACTAGATCAGACTCATAGTGATCACCTGTTTACAGCCTCCCAAGAGCTGAGATTACAGGTGAGTGCCACCATGCCCAATCTCAATTGCTATCTTAGCACAGAGGGGTGTGGGGTGGGGGTGAGCTATATTGGCAGGCCCGAGGATCGAACCCCTGGCCTCTGCACCTGCTTTCAGGTCCTTTAATCCACTGAGCTATTTGGCTGGCCCTTCAACTTTAATAGTGGTAGCTGTAGCAATTTATACTTAAAAGCTCTTGGGAGGCTGTAAACAGGTGGATCACTAGTAGTGTCTGATCTAGTAGTGAGACGCTGAATATGTTATAGACCCTTCCCTAAAATACAAAAACAAACAAACAGAATGAATGAGAATTCCCATTGCTCCACATTTTCACTAACAGTTAAGTTTCCTTAATTTGTATGAGGCACAAAAGGAGTTTAAAAATTTCTCACATGGGTGACAGCAGTGAAGGGACTGAACTTCGCTGTACTTAATGGGTTCTTTATTTGTACAGTGCTGATCAAATCCTTTGTTGTTTTTCTGTAACTTTATTGTTGGTCTGTAATGGTTCTTTATTCACATGATGTCAGTTATATGCACGTATGTCTTCCCCCATGGTGTGATTTTTCTTTTTTATTATCTTTATGCTACCCTTTGGCAAATAGAAAAGGATCGTTTTCTTATAGTTGAATATACTGACACTTGCTTTTATGCTTGATTCTATTATGTCTTATTAAAAAATATGTCATAAAGATATTCTAGCTTACCTTTTTTAAAAAGTTTTTATTCTTTTCATTTTTAAATTTAATTCTACCTGGAAACAAAGACCAAGGGGTACAGCTTCATTTTCTATATAAGTCTTTTACACAGAGAGGCAGTTGTTTCAGCATCATTTATTTAAAAACTCTGCTTTCCCCACTGATTATTAGTGTCACATCTGTCATTTATCAATGTCTTATGTTCCACTTGTGTATTTATCCATCCTTAGATTAATATTACACTCTGCACATTACTGTGGATTTAAAAGTAAGTCAATGTCTGCTAGGTCAAATTCACCTGTCTTCTTTTCTTCAGGGTGTTTGGGCTCATTGGCCCTCCACATAAATTTTAGAATTAGCTTGCCAAGTTCCATCAAAAAGATTACAGCACAGTAAAACCAAAATACAAATCAAAGCAGAATTGCTTTTTATTGATATTATATTGAATTGCTGCTTGACAGCCTTAAGTTTTTAAATGCATGTATATAATATATTTCTATGTCTTCCTTACTGCCTTTTCAGTAAGCCTTTATAGTTTTAGACAGAGAGATCTAATACATTTTCCATTAAATTTATTTCCTAGGCATTGCTATTATTATTATCACGCTGTTTTCCTGTTTCTATTGAGATCCCTCTCTTCTCATCACAATGATGAATTGTTTTTAAAAAGCTAAGTCAATCTTGAACTTCTTTTCTAGTCAACCCAGCTAGAATTCAATGTCTACACCAGCTTGATATTGGTGAGTTCAGTTTTTTTAATGATTTGTTTAGAATTTGGGCATCTATGTCCACAAGTAAGGCTCACTTCTAATTTTCCCTTTTTATATCTTTCTCATTAGAATTTGGTGTCAAGTTTATGAGAACTACATAAAATGAGTTGGGGAATAGCCTCTGTGTTTTCATTCTCTGAAATAATATGCGTAGAACTGATTCTCTTCTGAATGTTTGGCAGACATATTGTAGCCACCCGGGCATATGTGATTCGGTCATTTCTCACTGGCCCAGAGGTGCCAGATGTGATGTTTCCCTGCCTTGTATGGCTAGGTAGATTCCTGTAACACATCTTAGTGCCCATTTTCATTTCTTTCCTTCCTCCCTTCATAGCATTTTTTGAAAATGATTTTTTTATTCAATTTTGCAATGATCATACAATTATTCTGATTTTCTGTTTCTTCTTAAATTAAGTGTGTTATAAATTTTATAAGCTTATTTTATCTAAATTGACTAATAAACTATTATAAATTTATTCACATAGATTTTAATATTTTTTGTTTCTTTCTTGGAACAAGGTCTCACTCTAAAGTTTATTGGGCTTGAACTCACTATGTAGCCCAGGCTGGCTCTGAACTCATGACAAGCCTCTTGCCTCAGCCTCCCAAGTGCTGAGATTAAGGCATGTGCCACCACAACTGGCTTAATATTTTTATATTTATG